>JARQZK010003643.1:447500-625000 GCA_030704885.1 Cynegetis impunctata
GCAACCGTCGCACACACAGGTATTTGCACGATCTACGCGGCCAAAAGTCCAAAATGTCAAAATAACAAAAACATTCTTTAACCGAGTTTCACAAATAGATTATGAACCCGGGAACAATATCCAATGTTTATTTACCTTCTAGCCGTAGCTCGTAGGGTCAGTCGGAAGTTGACCGTGTTACCTAGTGTCCGAATCCCTTCTCGGCGCCGGCGCGGCGCTTTTCGAAACATTAAACTTACAAAGTGATTTGTTATGTTATCAAGTTCTTCGTACGAATTGAAAGTTATGGATTCTGATGGACAAGGTAAGAGACTTACAGACTACATAAATAAAGTTATGATCAACTATCAAACTACATAATTTAAAAAAAAAATAAAAAACCCATTTTCATACTGTGATTTTCTTCAATATTTTTTTATTTGCTAGTGCTTTTGTTCATGTATCGGGGTAGATCGGGCTATTATTTTTAATATAGGTTATTATTTGATCCTTTTCCTTATAAATAAAATCAAAATAATTTCCGGATATGTCCGGCTAGATACATTTTTGAGGGATCAAAATTATTTATCGAAATTTCGTCTGAAATTGAAAATATTTTTTAGCGACTTTTAACACAGCTTATGTTTGTTTTAGGTTCACAGGGTGCATCAGGAGTAAGGATTGTGACCCGAAAATACTTGTTAGACCTCATGAAAAACGAAAATTTGCCTAATTCAGATGCCAAATTAAAATATCTAAATGATCATCTTCTGTCATGTGATGGTCACAGTGAAGACCAAATTGTTAATTTAAAACGTAATTTTGCCCATTTCAAATCAGAAATTAAACAAAGGTGGACGAAAGCTTATTATAAGGAAGATACATTTATAAAAAACAACCAGTGTTGGCTTGAAGTTACTTTTGAAATACCTGTTGTTCATATACAAAAACGGCCAGGGCGACCATCCAAGTCATTCGAAGACGCAAGTAAGAGGAGCAAGAGGCGAAAAACTGAAGAACGTTCTAATTTTGAAAAGGATTTGATAATACATGCTGCGAAAGTGGAACTGGGAAAATCTGGTAAAAAAGATGCATCAAATGTCCTAAAAGATATTACTATCTCTCCAACACGAGCAACTAAATATAAAAATTTTGCGAGGAAATTTTCTAGAGAAAACTGCAATCAGGATATCTTTAACCGTCTTCTTCTCAGTTCAGATCCTCTGCTGAACTATAAAAAAAGGAAAGCAGAAACCTTTTTGCCCGAAACCTTAGCCATGTTTGTATCTGCGGAATCCAACCAAACTGAAAATTCATCAGATAGCGACGACACGAACGACAATGACGAAGAAAGTCAAGAAAGTTAAAATTATTATGTTTTTTATGTTTATATATATATATATATATATATATATATATATATATATATATATATATATATATATATATATATATATATATATATATATATATATATATATATATATATATATATATATATATATATATATATATATATATATATATATATATATATATATATATATATATATATTTTTTTTTAATATAATAGTAAAAACTGAAAAAAAATAGTTTTTTTGTTTATTTACAGTGTTTAGATGACGAAGAAAGTCAAGAAACTTAGAATTATTATGTTTTTCATGTTTATAATTTGTGTTTGTTTGTTTTTGTAGTTTTTTTGAAAATATAATAGTAAAACTAAAAGAAGACAGTTGTTTTTTGTTTATTTACAGTGTTTAGATACCAATTAAGCATTAAAATAATTTTGGCCGCGTAGATCGTGAAAATACCTGTATGTGCGTCGCTCTAATCAAACTACGATCTTTAATGATTTTGATGAGAAAAAATGTTAAATATTAGATACTGCTCGAAAGCAAAGTATAATATAAATATAAAATTGATTGACAATTTCTTACAACCCCCCATAGTAGACTTCTCAAAATCTCCCGAGTTGGTCCTGTCGAGAGTTGGCAACCCTAACCGTATGTATAGGTAAAACCAAATCTGATGCGGTTAGCGCTGTATGTTTTTAGGTAACATCCGCTACCACGTGTCTTTCGAGAATTTTCGAAGAACGTGTACGTGGCAGAAATTTGTTAAAAATTACCGACGAATATTTAATTGAGTTAGTAAAACAATATTCTGTTGTATATAATATGAGTTTCTCTCGATATAGGTATTATAATGTGCAAAATAATGCATGGATATCATATACAAACCCAATTTGTATCACATCTTCTTGAACATCTTCATCTAATTCGTTATTTCTAAAATTAATTTCATACATTCGTACACTGTCACTGCTGACAGCATTGTGATCAGCAATTGCTTGAGTCGTGTCGCGAGTAGGTAATGTGCACAGTGCACAAGCACATCTCGTTTTGTCGCGTCGCGCTTCAATAATGTGTTTCCGCCTTTATTTAAATATTTGTAGTTTATTTTTTATGACTTACTTTATGTTATATCTTGTCTTTATGTTATCATTTTCTAACAAGTATAATGAAAAATATCTTTCATTATACCTCCAGCATTAGATTTTTTTCCATACTAGCTTGACTTTCCTCTTAGGCCAAGCTACAGATATTTTTTCATGTAAAAAGTGTTAGAAGAAAACCAGCTCCGCCATTGTTTGTAAAATAGTTTCACATGATATAGTGATATGTTTTTCACTCGACTTTATTATTTATATCTTTGTTATTAACAATTTTATGCAAAAAATCGCGTTTTTTAGTTTTTTGCTTATAAAATTGAAACTATCAGAGTAATCGTGATGGTGTCAATTGACTTATAGTAGAAAATGAGAAGACGAAAAAAATGAGAGGTCGAACGACTCGATCAAACCCTTATTCTAAGGAAAAATTGGAAAAAACCGGTCAAAATGCAGTTTTTTCAAAAATTCATAACTCGGTTATTTTTTGAGTTGTAGCGTAGATCCTCCGGTTAGTATTATTTATCAATATAAACTTCATTTGTGCGAAGAGCAGGAACTGTCCGATGCATAGTTTTTGATCTGTGGCCATTTGAATATTTTACTATGCAATTTTCCAGCAGACCTGAATGCGACAGGTATGGTCTGATTTAAATTTACAAAAAAGATTTTGAGAGTAGAATTCCCATAGTTCAAAACGTTCTTCTTGGGTTTTCATGAAAACGCAGAAAAATATGTTAAAAATAAAGCTGAACATGACGAAAAACGGCCGAGAAATTACCCTCATGTTCAAAATGCCGACGCTTTCGAATGTCGTGCTTATCCTTGCCTGCTGCTCTACCCCCACTCTTCAACTATTCTCACGCGCTCGGCCCTTTTTCGTCATGTTCAGCTTTATTTTTAACACCATCACGATTACTCTGATAGTTTCAATTTTATAAGCAAAAAATTAGAACCAACGCAATTTTTTGCATAAAATTGTTATTAACAAAGATATAAATAATAAAGTCGAGTGAAAAACATATCACTATATCATGTGGAACTATTTTACAAACAATGGCGGAGCTGGTTTTCTTCTTACACTTTTTGCACAAAATGCTCACTCTAAATCTCTGTAGCTTGGCCTATCTGTGTTCGGCCTTACCTTAGACGAGAATTTGTCTTACGCGCTCGGAAAAGTCCTTATTTCTAACTCCTAATGAAATATAATATTAACTATCCTTAAGATATTTTTATTTATAATATTTTCATATAAATCTATTTTCAACTAAGTTTAGAAAATTTACATTCAATTCTAGTTTAAAATCTAGTATAAATAATGTCACAAATTTTCACTTCCAATACTTCTTCATGCACCTGGTGTAAAATTTAGATTCTTTTTTCAACTTTTCAATGACCTTCACTTTTCTGCACTTATTTTAAAAGTATTTTAAATGGTATTCCGTTGGTTTTACTTTAATTTACGCCATTATGACTATCTTCTTCACAGGTGCCTGTGGTTTTCACGATAATCCAGCAGATTATGAATTTTGCTCAGACGAGGAAAAATTTATGTTCAGTATTGTTGTTATTATGAACGTTATAATCAGAGATATGTTGCGAAAGAATATGATGCTGAGAGAAATAGAACGATTCCAAGGGTTTGGAATGAAGAATAATTGTCAAACGGATCGAGCTATCCACGAAATCGTTGATTAAGTAAATATGTAGAAAATACAGCAAATATTATTTGAAATTTTATTAATAAATATCTCCCTCATGTTTTTCGTTCTTTCACTGTAACATCAGAGTATTGTGAATTGATTGTGGATCTCTTTATTTTCTAAATAAAATACATTGAAAATATTTACTATAAATTATTCTATTTCTATATATATTCAGACACTTCACTCTCATGATGAATAAGGGTTTCGTCTGCTATTTTAACTATATAATAATCATGTTATTTATTGTCTTTTCAAGCCAAAGGGTAGAACATTGGGTAACCCCACTTCGGATGTTAAAAATAAGGATGTAATACACACAATAGCAATAACTAGTGAAACATATGCCATTTATTGGCTTTTTACGTTAATAACTTGTTCATACGTTCAAGCATACCTACCTTGCGACTCGTTTCCACTTCGCAGTAATTACTACTGCTGCATTGGTAACGCGCATCTCCGCTTCCTACGACTCGTCCGTCCTGACATAACAATTGATGGGGCGTGTAAAGGGGATGTAGGTATAGGGATAACGTTAACACACAAACACACACACAATATTCCTTGTGGTCTCCTCTTTCTCCCGATTGGACTGTCTTGGATTATTTTGATCAAGTGACAAATGTTCCAGAACTGTATGGTATGGGCCAGGGACGCGTTTCCAAATTCCTAATCTAAATGTTCAACATATATTAAAATAATTTGTTTCCCTGTGCAGGCATGACTATTTTAAGTAGGATATATGGAATATTTATAAATATTTGATTTATCCGTAATTTTTTCAAAATTCAAGAAAGACTTTCAGGATCGGAGAAGAAAAAATTTGGTGAACCCTGTGAAAGAAAATAGTTTGATAGCGTTATCACATATGGTAACAAAGGCTATATGACTAAATATCGTTTTATTCAGAAAAAATGTAATAGCCTCACGCATTTCTGCAATATTTTGTTCGAGGCCCACCCATTCGCTAGTCCGAGAAAGGACATTCGGCTTCCCCCTCTACAGCAATTTTTGACGTCACTGATCACTGGAAATGGAGGTTTTCTCAAAAATAATTGTGACATAATTCATAATTTTAACAAATTTTTAACATAGAGATTTAGAATTTTCAAAATTGGGTTTTCCCACAGTCAACCTGTCATCAAAGACTCTTTTATCTCTCATGATTACGGAATTTCCAACATCTCGGTAAAACCTGGGGCAGGGAGAAATAGGAATAAATAGATACCAACCGGAAAGGACGGAAATATTTATATGGTCTTTTATTGACATCTGTATTATATCTTGCAGTCTTTCTATGTCAGCTATCAATTCTAATTTAATTATTAGGAGGGAAGCAACTATTGTGTAAATTGTCAAAGTGTTTTGAGTTGGAAACGCTATACCATATTTAATTATAACTTACATAAGCTATTGCCACTAAGTTTCATGAGGAAGAAACCATCAGATTTCGTGAACTCTACCATGAATTTGGGTGTTTGTGGAAAATAGCGTCCCCTGATTCAAAAAATAAACAAACGTCAAAGTGCAGTTGATTCTATTATTCAAGATATGGGTATGCCAAGTCATGAAACCTTTGAAGTATTATTATGAACTTTTGAGGTCAACCTTTAACCAAATGCTTCAAAATCGGGATCAGGTATTGAAGACATTTATGCGCCATCATTGAAGTGGCTCAAAATTTTAGAAGCAATAATTTCATTAAAAAATGCTACCTGAAAGAAGAAGCAATTTAGAAAAAAAAATAAATCGCAGCGAGCTGCATTAGAAAAGCAGGTTTTCATAACGTATCCAGTTTAAAAAATCTATTCATTCATTCATGATTTTTATTCCAAATCCAAAAAAAATTGCCCTCTAATGTGTAAATAATACTTATTTCCTCCCCGGGGATCAACCCCCAACCAATTCGTCCCAAAACAAATCACATCCAAGATATTAGGAAACTACGTACTTACAAACTTTCAACCCTATTGCTACAAAATTGCACCCTTTATCGTGTAAACAAGATTTATTTTCTCCCCTGGGAGGTCAACGCCAGGGCCGGCCTAAGGGGTGTGCGAAGTATGCAGTCGCACACTCGAGCATTTTGGAGGGGCATTGAATTGACCAATTTTTGTAAAAAAAAATAATAAATTTGGAAAATTTTTAGAAACTGATTCAAATATTGGGCAGAAGTATTTAAACTATACTCGCCGGCATATCATTGGAAGCTTGGACACTAAACAGCTGTACACTCCCCTCTACACCCCTCGCCCAGCGTCGTTGGCAATTTGTGGATTGAAAAATTAATTCACACAGCTAAAAATCCCAAGCTTCCAATGATTTGCCGCCGACTATAAAAAGAATTTTGTCTTAAAACTATTACAGTTAAAATTCAAGGTAAAACCGAAGATCTACCCGGCTACCCCAATGAGTTCTGAAATACAGTAAGTCTGATGCCCTTGACCAAGGTCCAAGGTCAGTGGAACATTCGTGTTGTGACTCATCTTCCTGCCTCCCTCCCCCTCCCCCGGCTTTGCTTTTCTAGCTAATTGGCGTCTGAAGTTAAGATAGTAAATTCATTCTCCGAAATGAAAGCAAGAAAAGCCCTTGTAAAAAATGTATAATAAAAGAGACTATGTACTATCCTAATAGTTAATAATTTTTTTTGTGTTTGCGCCATTAATAAACACTTTTATTATTGGTTCACTATGTTCTGTTGCTTTATTTTCTTTTACCCATGACATATGGAAATTTATCTTAGGTCCGGTGGACGGTGATGCCCGCATTAGCTAGTAATTGCAGTATAAGTATAAAAATCATTGCAACGGCTACCTAGAGTTAAGCTTTCATTAGTTTATTTGACATAATATGGAATTTTTTGAAATTTAAGGTCCAAAAACACAGTTTTTGTGCTTTTTTGCGCCTTGTAGAACATTAAATTTATGTATGACAATTTGATTCATTATTGATTGACTTGATATGTTCACTACTCTTCCTTGTACTATAACCACTATTATGTCAAATAAACTAATGAAAGCTTAACTATTCATCGTTCTTGTGAACATAAGAGAGTTGTTCTTTACAGTTTACTTAGAATAATTATCGCGCTACGATCTTAATTTCAGACGACAATTGGCTAGAAAATCAAAGCCGGGGGAAGAAGGCAGGAAAATAAGTCACAACACTTTGTTGACCTTGGTTAAGGGCATCAGACTTACTGTATTTCAGAACTCATTGGGGGAAGCCGGGTAGATCTTCGGTTTTACATTGAATTTTAACTGTAATAGTTTTAAGACACAATTTCTCCTATAGTCGGCGGCAAATCATTGGAAGCTTGGGATTTTTAGTTGTGTGAATTAATTTTTCAATCCACAAACTGGCAACGACACTGGGCGAGGGGCGTAGAGGGGAGTGTACAGCTGTTTAGTGTCCAAGCTTCCAATGATATGCCGGCGAGTATAGTTTAAATATTTCTGCCCAATATTTGAATCAGTTTCTAAAACTTTTCCAAATTTATTATTTTTTTTTCCACAAAAATTGGTCAATTTAATGCCCCTCCAGAAGGCTTGAGTGTGCGGCTGCATACTTCGCACACCCCTTAGGCCGGCCCTGCGTGCCGGTAGCCATTAATAACGTATTCGGTTAGAACAAGTGTGTGGTAGTTTGTTCCTAAGAAATTTGAAAAATAGGTGAGTTTATGCAAACAATGATATTTTGAAGGATTGAAAAATTCTGAGACATTAACATCGTGTTGAAATTTTCGAATAACAATGCATTTTTAAGCCAATTTTCCGAGTAACAGTAAATTTGTAGGTTATACAATGTTAGGTTAGGCGGTTATTGTCGATATGTTAGCGATGTTTCTAAAAAAACTTAGATGGGCCATCTCTCCCTTGTGGTCGGGAGACATGGCTCAGCTGGAAATTGGGATTGACGGCTCGTGGGCCATCTATCCCATGATGTGATGAGTTAGCGAAAGCGTTAAGTAACTAAAGGTAGAGCTGAAAACTTTTTTGAATTTCAGACAATGCCAACTAAGTACAAAATAAAAGGAACAGTTCAGAGGGCAAAATGATCTGAAGAACATTTGCTGATGGCTGCAACCGCAATTCAAAATGGTACAATGGGCATTCGAGAAGCTTCTCGAACTTTCGAAATACCACCTCCAACATTGAGACGACGGTTAAGATGTAATAATTTTTCGAAGAAAAATCTTGGGCCGTCATCAATTCTTGGAACACTCAATGAGAGAAAATTGAAAGATCATATACAGAAACTACATTTTTACTATTGTCCGATTCGGCGACTGTTGATAATGTCACGTCAGCATTTCGAGCTACAGGAATATGCCCATACAATCCTGAAGCCATACCGGATTATGCTTTTCTGGGTCCTGAAGATGATGTCAATATATCAGTAGATGGAGCTGAAGCTTCAAATTCGAGACACCAACTTCTGAACTTAATGTTGTAGACACTGTACTCCGTGAGTGCTCCAGCACTAACGAAGTCACAATCAATGTTATTCCAGGTACGATGTTGGACAGACTGAATCCAGTACCTAGCACTTCAATTGCGAACACCGAAAAAGTAAGAAAACGTGCTAAGCAAGTTGCCGCCATTCTTTCATCGCCAGAGCATGTCGAAAAACAAAAATGTAAGAGAACAAAGAAACAAACTCAAAATATAAAGAAGGGAAAGGAAAGAGTGAAGAATATAGTCGCAGCCAAAAATATGAGGCCACAAAGAAAGAAAATATCAAATGAGTCTACTACAGATGAAGATACAACTGACTTCGACCTGCAAGAATCGGACGGAGGTGTTTCCGGAGACGATACCGAATGCACATACATCGAAAAAAGATGACTGATGGATCCATTGTGTACACTGCCAGAAATGGTTTCATGAAAACTGTTCGAAATATGTGAACCTATGTGATCTTTGCGGCAAAGTTTTATCTAATAAAAAACATTAGTAAATTGATATCTGCTCGGGTCAACACACCCATAACGCTTGGGCCAACTCACCCACTTACTTTGGGTGAGATGGCCCATTTTGAAAAATTCAATTTAATTTTTTTCTGGAAAAGTCTCTCTATTTTTCGATGAATTTTTACATTTATTCCATTCATATATGTATGTAGCTTGGACACAAAAAAATTCGTGTCAGAATCTCACGTAGTTTTAATTTAAGAGCTGTTTCAAAAACAAGGGGCCATCTCTCCCAGACTTACCCTATATGTATATGCAGAGGTGCCGACTTATGAAAAATATTGGGGGGCCCATACTGGGGGTCTTGCCGCAGGAAATTTTCTGAATTTTAGATGAAAAATAGAGGGTTTTGAAAATTTTTAAAGCATTTTAGAGTCATATGATCAACATTAGAACACCGAAACCTCAACTCTCGATAACTCGACACTCCGGGAAACTTGAGAATCCTGACACATTTTTTAGCGTTGAAAAACGAAACAAAACATAAACACGCACGATATTTTCGTGAAATACAGAAATAATTATGCTTATAGACTATTTCAGAGCAGTGAATACATAGCTCTGAAAACCCTGGAATTTTATTTAAATGAATCCTCAACTATCAAGTTTAAAGTAAAAAATATAAAATATTGCTGTCGCACAGTAATAGCACTTTGATTTAATAAGTGGAATAGCTAATCTCAGTTTACTTGGAATAAGGCCGAGGGTTCATTTAATGAAAACAATATCTCAAAGTTATTGCTTTGAAAATATTTAAGTATTATAAAATAATAAATATAAACATATTTAACTATTTGAAAATAATTAATATAGTAATACAGTACTAAACTAGTACTTATATTTTCAAAATGAAAATTTAACATTATTTATGTAGGTATTTAATTCTCTCTTTCATAAAGATTTTTTATATTGCTCTAAATACCAATACTAGGGCTAGAGTGTGTTTAGAAAGGTGCAAATGTCGAACGTCTGACTACATTACTGAATATTAAGTCGTTGATGACTGGTCGGGTATCCGATTCATCCAAAACATCTCGGTGGGCATGAAGAACAGCCAAGTTGTCGCTTCTGTCCCATTGAGGATGGGAGATATGACTTCAGACGTCTAAGGATCCTAAATTACCGTTCTGCTGTTGCTGTCTTGATTGGAACTACTTGGAGAAGCTTAACGCACTTCACTAATTCACATAAAATTTCTCCAACTGCAGACCCTTGTGGAATGTTACATCGCGCATGTTTTTTTGAGACCAGTTGTTTTTTAATACCGATATCGGCTAACATATTCAAGTGTAAGCGCAGTCTCTCAATGTCTAGGTCGTTTTTGAAAACTCAGTTGATTTTTCAAACTTTGTTTCAACTCTGTTTACTAATAGCAAGTACTCTTGGTCAATTGCAATGCCCTGTGTGAGTCCAGTTGATGCAAACCGCTCAGTAATGCAATATTACACCTTTTCAAAAACTTCAATGTAAAGAGGTTTGTAGTATTCCTTCGGGGTTTTGAAATTGTGCGGAGAGCTGGCTTCGATGTTTTCATTCTTCTTTGGTATTATACTCGATTCCGAGGAAGCAAAGGATCATCGTCTTATGAAGGTTTTTCTGTCAAACACAATTCCAAAAGTGTGCAAAACTATCACGCCTTCTATTGCGCATACAAATCAATCCCTATAATATTTTTTTCAGATCAGAAATACTTAGATGAGTTCGTTGAATTTTTTCATTGACATCCCCTACTTGGTTCATTGCATGGCAATAAAGACGTAACAAGAAATAAGTCTTGAATTTTTACATTGACTGAAGGGTGCCTACACATTTGTAACCCTCCATTGTTTTGTCCTCTGGAGAAAAGGAAAATGAAAAATACCAACATCATTTTGCGATTTTACAAAGCATAATATAATTAATAATTATTGGGGGGCGGAGCCCCCTCAAAAATTTTATTGAGGGGACTCGGGGTCCCCCAAGCCCCATTGAGCCGGCGCCTATGTGTATATGTATATATAGAGATATATGAAATTGAGTTTTTGGTGCCAAGCACCATTAAAAGTCATGAAACGAAAAACTATCGTGGTCCTAGGTCCAACCTTGCTAATCGCACCTATTTTAATAAGCAGGTTTTCAAAGTGAAAACCTGCTAAAAATGATCTCAATAGTCATCTCAAATAGTACTACCCTACTCGTTCAGTCACTGTTAGGCTCTTGCACCGTATATTATTAAACTAAGTTTGATGATTAACCAAGTTTAATTTGACATTTGACAAGCGAAAATGTCAAATTGAACTCGGTTTATCATTAAAGTTATTTTAATAATATACGGTGCAAGAGCCTATGTGTCATGTTAATTGCTCAATCTAAACCCCAAAACGGGACTTAAGGGCGTGTTTGTTTATAATGTGATTCGGCAGATTATTCGATCAAAATCTAAGAACTCGAGGATCTCACTTCAACAACTATTATTTGAATGAATTTCCATTTTCCGCATTAATTGAGTTTCTAACCGATTCAAACATTCAACTGGTAGATCTGCGGTAAATCTGCTAAACATCTTGTAATGAAATTGAACTGTGATCCACTGTACAATATTATTCGAGTATGATAGATTTTACCTTTAACATCGATCATTGCCGTTGATACGTTGATAGTAATATTTGTGTAGACAACGTCGCACAATACAATTTCGTGATTGGATCTTAAGAACTATCTAAATTGATTTGTTCTACGCGATTTATGTCGTTTCTTTCATAATGTAAAAGAGTGTTATGTCTTTTGCCACATTTTTTGCAAGAAGACCATTTACACTCTGTGCTGCGATGTCCCGAATTGAAACAATTATTACCTAACTTCTCCTCTACAACCCTCTCCTCGCGATCCTTTATTCCCATTTTTAGTTGTATTTTATTCCATAAAATACATACTATTGCAGTGATGTGGGATGTGTCCCCACCTTTGTAACTAGGGCTAGACAAGAAGTATTAGATTTAACGCTCGGCAGTCCGAGCATTAGTATAATTGTAAGGAACTGTAGGGTTTCAGACGAACCATCTCTCTCCGACCATAGAATCATTATGTTCAACGTGGAAGGGCTTGTAACACAAACATCCTTCACTAGAAATCCTAGAAACACAGATTGGGAAAAATAAACCACCAATCTAAAATGTAACCTAGAACAGATCAAGTTCGACAGCAACAGTCATATCGAATTTGAGCAGACCCTAGAGGAAGTTAATGGGGCAATCATGGATGCATACGAATCCAGCTGCCCGATAAAAGAAAATAAATCACACAGTAGCACCATTTGGTGGAACAACCACCTGTCAAATCTAAGATCCGAAGTCCGCCGGCTATTCAACAAGGGAAAGCTGCACGGAGACTGGCAGGGATACACCGAAAGGCTGACAGAATATAATAAAGAAATAAGGAAAGCCAAAAGAAACAGCTTCAGGAGCTTCTGTGAGACAATCACATCAAGCCCCGCAGCAGCCAGATTGCACAAAACCATGGCAAGAGGCAGAGAGCAAGGACCAATGTCACTCAGAAGAACAAATGGTACCATAAAACGGGGCTACTTTGTCACATTTTGGACATATTTCAGTCTGTACATCTTTTATTTCTTCGATTTTTTATCTGAAAAAAATTCAGTATATCGACGTCACCAGTTGGCATGCGCAGCCAAAAATCGAAAGCCTTGTATCCATAGGGAATTAAAAAAAAATAAGGAATAGGGTGACAAAGTAGCCCCGTGTTTGGGGCTACTTTGTCACCTAATTTAAAATGCTCATAAAATGCGTTTAAACGGCTAGAACGACAAAGAAACCCCAGATATCGAATCTCTGGACACAAATTCTATATATACATTTTTCTAAATCCGATTTTAACCTTTTTATTCAAAAAATGATTTTTATTGCAAAGCGGAAAAATAACAAAACAACTAAAAAATATTCTGTAACAATAATAAAACTCAAATAATATTCTTTCTTGGCACATTTGGTTCACTATAAATTTCTAAACTTTTCGGGAGAAAGTTCTAGGGGACAAACTCCTCATCTTCATCTGTCTGGTACGAATCTTCATCTGCTGAATCATCTTCGCAATATGAGCAGACAAAATAGGGGTCCTCACTGTTTTCGTTGCATATGCCACAAATCCATTTATGGTATTTACAGCATTGTAGCCAGTCTACATGACCTCTGTAGTTTATCCACCTCATCCTACAAATTTTGCATTTATCTTCTGTTTCTTTAATTCTCTTGGAAGACCTTTCCTTGATGTTTGCTGCAGTTTCTTCTGCTGTACCATCTTCTTGCGAAGACTGTTCGCTTTCTTTTTACCTGTTTGCCTTTCTAGGTTTTTGTAAACCTGATGTTGATGGTGTCTGATCGTCTAGTGCAAAAAGGGCAGACGGAATTACTGCCGTTCATTATTAAAGCAGCCAGATTTAGTCTGGTGCTCGGGTACATACCGAGGACCTGGAGGAGAGCACGGGTAACCTTCACTCCCAAAGCAGTAAGGAAGGACCCCACCCTCCCGAAGTCATTCAGACCAATCTGTCTCACATCCTTCCTACTGAAGACACTGGAGAAGATGGTAGATAACTATATTAGAACCAAGATACTGGAGAGGGTGCCATTACACTTCGGGAAGCATGCATACAGGGCGGGCAGATCAACGGAAACCGCTCTTTACGTGCTTACCGAAAACATCCAGAGATCACTTGAGTATAAAGAAATGGCCATTTGCGCCTTTTTAGACATAGAGGGGGCATTCGACAACACCTCTCACGAAGCAATAAAAAGGGTCCTAATGAACAAGGGAGTGGACAGAACCACATCCAGATGGATGTGCCAAATGCTGGCTACAAGAACGGCCGAAACGAAGGTGGGCGAGAACACCTTTTGGATCAGTACAAACAGGGGATGCCCACAAGGAGGGGTACTATCACCTCTGATGTGGAGTCTTGTAGTGGACCAATTACTCGGAACACTGACCGGGAACGGAGTCACTTGCCTCGGTTATGCTGACGACACAGTCATCATGGCCAAAGATAAATTCGAAGGAACCCTCTGCGACCTCATAGAAAGGTAGCTAGAGACTACCAGAAGGTGGTGCCTCTCGGTGGGATTGAGAATTAACGCATCAAAAACCACAGTGGTACCCTTCACTAGAAGAACAAAGCTTCAGCACTTAAGGACTATTCGTCTCGACGGAGCAGACTTAGAATGGCAGCAAGTTGTGAAGTATCTAGGGCTCACCCTAGACTCAAAACTACTCTGGAACATGCACGTAGAAAAGATCGTAAACAAGGCAAAATCATCACTGATGGCGTGCAGGAACATCGCAGGAAAAACGTGGGGCTGTAACCCATCAATACTGCGATGGATGTACACCATTATAGTGAGACCTATGATCACCTACGGAGCAGTAATGTGGCATGGCAGAACCGAACTCACCACAGCAAAGAAAACCTTGGAAAAAGTGCAAAGACTAGCATGTCTTTGTATAACAGGAGCAATGAGATGGACTCCAACAGCAGCACTAGAGGTAGTTCTGGACCTCACTCCTCTCCACATCATGGTGAGGAGAACTGCTTGGGGAGCAAACCTCAGGTTGGCTAAAGTTGGACTCAAAGGTGCTGCATACGGTACAAGGGACTCAACCCTCACCGGAAGTGCACACCTTGCTGACCTCCCAACTGACGAAATTACCAGGAAATTTAGTTTCAAGGAATTATTTCGAACGGAACTGAATACCAAGAAGGAATGGAGCATAGAATCCATTCGAGCACTGGAGAAGAATACCGTTATATGGTACACGGACGGGTCTAAAACTCCCGAAGGAACTGGAGCAGGAGTCGTTGGGCCTCGTACCAAATACTCAAAACCCATGGGCCAGTTCCCCAGTATTTTTCAAGCGGAAATTCACGCCATAGAAAGGTGCATTCAGTGCAACCTCGATAGGAAATACCGGAACAAGGAAATTGCGATCCCCTCCGATAGCCAAGCAGCCATCAAAGCGTTGAGCTCTTATAACATCAACTCAAAGATGGTTTGTGAATGCCTAGACAAACTTAACGATCTAGGCAGGAACAACAAAGTGATCCTCCTCTGGGTGCCGGGGCACGTCACCATCCACACCTACCAATACCAATACTATTGCAGTGTATCGAAGGAAAGCAGTCAGGTGCGGGAGTATTTTTCTCTTCCTTTTTGGACCTACTAGACCACGATTTTCGAAAAATTTTTCACATCTGATATAGGTACATGTAGGTATATATATATATATATATATATATATATATATATATATATATATATATATATATATATATATATATATATATATATATATATATATATATATGTTTTCTTTTTTTCCCGGTACATATTGACATCTCCAGCGGCTCCCATCGAGTCGAATGAGCTGAAATTTGGTATCTGGGATTGTTTCCGTGTTGTGCAGAACGAAAGTATCAAAATTTGGATAAATTCCTGCAACCGCCGCGATTTTTACGTAGATATTTCTAATTTTCATATAAATATCCTTCCCGGTACATATTGACATCTCCAGCGGTTCGTATCACACCAAATGAGCTGAATTATTTTTATCTGGGATTGTTTTCGTTGCAGAACGAAACTATCAAAATTTGGTTGAATTTTTCCAACCGCCGCCATTTTTACGTAGATATTTCTTGTTTTTTCATGGTTTTTGAAAAATTGCCGAACTCCACAGCTTCTGCAGATTGAGTTAGAGGGTTGAAGTTTGGTACGTACATTGAGTTTATGTTGACTTAAGATCCTTTTTTGGATTCAACTCTTTTTCTCAACCACGCTGCATTTCGTGGTGACTATTCCGTTCAAATTGCATCTCGATCTGATTCGCGATCAGTACGCGATGCACTTCGCGAATTTTTCATTTTTTTTACGATAGAGGATTGAAATTTGGTGTGTGGATTGGGTTAATGTTGAGGTACGTTTCTTCGTTGGTTTTAACTTTTTTCCTCTACCAGGATGCCCTCCGCGAATTTTTTTATTAAAGTTGATTTTTTTACTTTTTGATTCGGCTTGCCTTTTGAGCGTGACTTTTCAACTTTTCAAACTATAATTCAATTCGTTAGAATCACATCTCGACGCGATGCATTTCGCGCGAAAAATACGACTTTAGTGATGGAGCTCTGCTGCTCACGAGATTTTTTAAAATTCCATACAGACCTAGGTATACCTACTCTACGTAAACCTTTGCAATAGAACATGAATATGATTCATGGAGTGTCTTTTATTGAATTGATATATTTTTTGAATTTGAATGGTTTATATTTTGCGTAATATTAGTTGCGGTTGCTTGTAATAGGGGAAGTTGGTCTAATATCGACCACTGAACGTAAATATATTATATTATAAATACGTGACAATAAAATGAACATGTTATGATGTGAATACATTGACTGATCTTCAAAGTAGGTAAATAAGCACAAATGAATTTTGAAAAATCATTTATTTCAAAAAAATTAAAAAACTACAAAACGGTTGCTAGGTCGATATTACCCGACCACTAATGGGAAATATCGATCAGGAGTGGGGAAATATCGACCATAGTGTTAAATAACGAATAACTAAAGGAAAACTGTTTACTCGCAATTACTACATGATGTAAAGTCTTCTGCGAATTCAGTTGGGGTATAGGCAGCCTGAAAACATGTAGCATTTGAATTGATGAGGCCGTTACTCGATGAAAATCACATGTTAACATGTTTGAGAAATGAAACTCTGGTTTAACGATTTTCACATATAATAAAACAACAACAGTTGCACAACGCGTTTCGCTGACACTACAGCTTCTTCAGGTGCGAATTTCGAACAGTTTGAAATTCGCACCTGTTGTTTTATAATATGTGAAAATCGTTAAACCAAAGTTTCTTTTCTCAAACATCTCATGTAGCACATGATCTACATCGCCACCATTCCTCATTATCTGCCCCGAATTCACCACAAACATAACATGTTGATGGTGTTTCTTTCTCTATTACTTTAACAACTTTCTTCACATAGCAGCTGATTTCTGTTATTTTTTTCATTTCATTTTCTTCCAATTCTTTCTTTTTTTCGATTTGTCTTTCTTTCTCTTGCTTTTTCTCGCTTTGGGTTTAGGTGTTGGGAATATTTCTTCGAATGACTTGTTCTTGATTTGAATAGTTTTGTCTTCATCATCTGTAGCCTCATTCTTATACTGGTCGCTGTCGATACATAAAAAAGGTTTGATAATTTAGTAATATAATCAGCCAGCATATTTTATTGCTCGTTAGAAAAAACTGGTTTTTTTCCCAACACAATTTTTTTGGCTGGAAACGGGTTTCTAAGACGATCCTGCAGGGTACCATATGGAACCAAGTAGAGCATAGCTGCTTTTCTAATTGAACAATGATTCTGGTTAATCGCATTTAATGCTCGGTTCATCCCTTATTCTGTCCAGGAACAACAGGCAGTTTTTCTTGTATAATTTCTTGGCATTTATAAATGAGTACAAAATTCCCATTCAAAAACAAAGCGTACAATATCGACCACTGTAATGGGTAATATCGACCACCGTGATCGATATTACCCATCATTGACATAACAGTATATTTTTATCAAATGAAGTGCCTAACCTCGAAAATGTGACGATGCAAATGACACGATAGATTGACAGTTATACACTTATAACACTAGCTAGATCAAATTTTCTATACAAAATTAAACAAAAAATACAAACCTTATTTTCTGAAGACAGAAATATGTACTAAAATTCGCAAATGAACAATTTAATTTTTTGTTTCTATAATCGCACGTCTGGCGGGTCACATGTGTTTTCGTTGGTTTGGCAACTATGTCGTAAGTTGGCAGCACCTATTAGAGTACTGAAATTACGAGCTACTTTTGAAAGAATATGGTGGTCGATATTACCCGCTGGTCGATATTACCCGCTGGTCGATATTACCCGCTGGTCGATATTAGACCACCTTCCCCTAATATCTGATATCCTTGTTCTACAATTTAATGAATGAAGTAAAAATTGGTATTTCTGAACCCTTGACTGTTTTTTCAATCACATTACAGTTATAATATGTGAAAATATGTAAGTATTTATTTCAAGTATTCAGTTACCTAGTTAGAAAATTATTAGTTACCCAAGTCTTCAATAGGTGTCAACTATAATCTCTATTGATTAGCACACATATTTAGATATTATATATATATATATATATATATATATATATATATATATATATATATATATATATATATATATATATATATATAAAGCTCGCATATATTGACGCAGTCGTCGACACTAATTTGGCCCTAATCAGAACGGACTAGCCTAGATTGGAATTAGTAAATTGAAAACAACAACGAAATCATTTGCTGCAGAAGACAATCACATATTTATGGCTCATTATTTTAACTCTCCAGGTTAGGAGATTTGGTCAAACTTGGCCACGGAGGCGATTGATGCCATCTGCGAGATGTCACACAATTTGAACAAGGAAAATTATTTGATAGTTGGAAAAATTGATTTTCAATATATGCCTACCAAAACAGCCAAAAATTCCACCATACGAAGAACAAAATGTGGCTGTTTCGATTATATTGAATCTAAACAGATATTTTCATTTGAGATGAAGGAATTTGAAAAATTGCTATTGTCTGGCTACGGAAATTTTCTGATGAGGAGAAATAAAACGAGCAATCGTAGAAAACTGATAACTGTATTTCACCTTGAAAATCGGACTAAATTCAAAAAAGTCAAACTTAGACTTTTGTTGTTTTGATTGAACACGTAACTTGCCAACCACGCTTAATTTTGGCAACTTGGATCATAACAAATAACAAGCTGTTTTCAAGACCAGATTTATATATCTAAATTTTTTGTCTGAAAATTTTCATGACACGCCACTGCGTAGGGATTTCACAGTACTTATATTCTAATTTTAGATAACTATAGATACCCACATTTTTATTCCACTTATGTGTGGGGTTAAGTTTAAATTCTAAATTTCATGAGTATAACTGGACCTATCTTATTCAATAATTACAGAAAGTGTTGTGTTCCTTTCAAATTCAAAAAAAACTTACCCAAATTACGATTAAACCCCATCTAACCATCCTACTGCACTGCGCGCCGCATAATTGCCAGAGCCAGTGTGGAGTTTGCTTTGACAGATAGAGAAAACGAAAAGGAAAAGCGAAAAGCCGACAACTGACAGTTCGGTGAAAATGGCGACACCCCGTGTGTTTTGTCGACTACGGCTCCTCATGAATAATAAGTTTTCGGTGGTTTCTAAGAATAATATAGTGAGAAATAGTTTGTTTTTGAATAAAGTAGGTATCAATATAATTTATTTCATATATAATATTCCATTTCACGCCTTCATTTAGAAGAAAATTAAATATGTAACCATTTTGCTTGGAATGAGATCTAGTAGTCGGGTTAAACCCCACTTGATTTTGTTATTTAAAATTTAATTTGCTTAAAATCCAAGTGGATATATAAATCCCTAACCGTATTATGAAAAAGTGAGGTTATATCTTATAAATAATGCTTTTTGTTATTTCATGCATGCTGTTAGTGCATAATATTGCAATGATTTATAAAATGAAAACCTCAAATTTTATCATCAGCTGATTCATATCATAATGTCCAATTTGCACGTGAAAATACTGTACAAAAATATATTCTAGCGGCGAAATCTGAAAGGAGTTTGTTGATTTAAGTAGGTACCTATTAATTTTTTTATTTTTTATTATGGGCAGGAAAAATTAATAACAATGATTTCCTATTAATTGTCGCTTAATTCGAATCCAATAAATTTGATTCGGTTTCACACAATAAGGAATACTTAAACAAGTTTTCTTTATCTAATTTATTGTACAGGAACTTGATGATTAAAAACCATTTAAGTGTAATCTGCACCTTCCTTCCTGGATTTGATTAGATAATTTTCAATGATTAGGAATAAAGTTGAGGATGCCGCAGTGTTTATTCTTTAAATAAATATATTTTATTAGTAAACAACTAATATATTTCTAAATACATGAAATACTTATAATGTATCTATTTGGCTTATAAAAATTCAATTGATAATGTCATTAATGGAGATTTAAAAAACTTGTTTTATTTGTTTTTTGCCTTCTATTTAAAATATTTTTTCTTTTGCAGAATTTTGAAGTGCAAGTGGTGAGACATTTGAGGACACATGTGGGTACTGGTATAATTCTGGACAAGGATAAACCAGAGGGAAAAGAACAGGATTCTTCGTCTTCATCCGATGATAGTGACTCTGATGATGATGGTAAGCTTTTTACTATAAATACCTAAGTATCTGAGAATTGAATATTGCTGAATTACTTCTCTCAATATGAATAATACAAACATAGGCTATGTTTTTTGAGCATCCATTTGTTTTAGTTTCTTACCTATATCACTATATTTATGGTGGATGCGCTTTGTAAAATTTTTTCAATATTTCTGGATCTCAGTAGTTATTCATAGCCTAATAATTATTTTATGAATGCATATAGATGGAACAAATTATATATATAAGTAGTTATATTTCATTCATATTTAATTAACTATAAAGTCGTTCCAATACACATTTTTGAATCTGTTGAATTTGGCAGGAAGTTTCCACCAAACACATTGGACGGTGTAGTTCTTTATTTGCAGAATCGAATTGATTTGGGAAAAATATAAATCACAACTATGTAACAACAAATAATATGAGTGAATATATATTTTTCATTGATCAGCTAATAATCATTCACAATTTCAACAATTTGTCGAGGTAATTAATTTCCACGATGTTCCTCTTATTATCCTAGCATCTGTCTTAACTCTCCTAAATTTTAATAATGAGAGAATTTCTGAGATTAATGCATTTTAGGCACTGTATATGCTCAGTGTTTCTTAATATCCAATACCTACCTATAGATAAATTTAGTTTGTACTTAGCAGTAAACTGACAAGCGCTCACTCATTTAATTTAGAAGTTTTGCTAAGCTTTTTCAATGAATTGAACTAATTCAAAATCGATATGCTCTCTGAAATTGAACAGAGAAAACCTGGAAACAAAACATGGAATTTTACTGTAAGTACTAAGTACCTATATGATTGAATTCATGTTTTAAAATAAAATGTTTCACTTCTTTGGGTTTGAGTTTGGTAGTTTTCATATTTTTCAGATACGTCTGTAGGTATATATATATATATATATAAATATATATATATATATATATATATATATATATATATATATATATATATATATATATATATATATATATATATATATATATATATACAGGGTCCTGCAACAGTGGCGCGGTGTTCCATATCTCTATTTTGGAAACAGATAGAAATCTATATTTCTATAATATTACCTTATTGCTCGAGCTCGACAAAATAGAAATATTTTCGGTCACACAGGGTGTTCAATTTCTTCTGGGCGGATATCAACTATGTTTTTTCAAATGGCAACCTATATTTTTTGTCGCTTTTTTGGTTTCTACATAGAAAATGAAAGATTTTTTATATATATCTTCACTTCGAGAATATCGACGGTTTTCGAGATTTCTAGCATGACAGGTTTTTTTTCCCAATATTTGTCACTCAGAATATTTTGAATTATAAAGTTGTGCCAAGTCCAATTGAAATTTATTTTTGGTCAAATATTCTACATTGGTAACTCTTTCAAACGATATATCTGAAATCAACCTGCGATATACAGGGTATGAAAAATCACTTGCCACATATTGTAAATAAAAATGGACAGAATCTTCCTTATTTCAAATGGAACACCCTGTATATTATAGATCCAGAAGAAGCGCTAAGAAAAGCTCTACAAATGTCATGAAGTATTCCCTATTGGTAATTTTAGTAGTTTTCCTTAAAACAGCGAAAAATGGCAAATATTCAAATTTCTTCGCTATAATCTCAATGAACGACTTTTTTCAAAAATAACCTGTTGCTAGATAAACAAGTTGTGAATTACACCACAAAATTTACGTTGTATATTTAAAATAATTTCAATAATCTCCAAATTTGAGCCATATTCTTTCGATTTAAAACACCCTCTCAGCGAATAAAATATTTATTGGAAATCCGGTAGTCTGGCAAATGACAGATCAAAATATTTGCCTTCAAGTAAGTATTGCGAAATCTTTAGTGATTCGTTAAGTTGAACTTTCGATATAATTTAACAACATTCTGATGAAATCATATCGAAAGTTCTACTTAACGAATCACTAAAGATTTCGCAATACTTACTTGAAGGCAAATATTTTGATCTGTCATTTGCCAGACTACTCGAATTCCAATAAATATTTTATTCGCTGAAAGGGTGTTATATGGCTAAAATTTGGAGATTATTGAAATTATTTTGAATATACAACGTACATTTTGTGGTGTACTTAACAACTTGTTTATCTAGCAACAGGTTATTTTTGAAAAAAGTCGTTCATTGAGATTATAGCGAAGAAATATGAATATTTGCCATTTTTCGCTGTTTTAAAAAGAACTAGTGATTTTAACCATAGGTAATACTTCATGATATTTGTAGAACCTTTTTTGCCGCTTCTTATGGATCTATAATATACAGGGTGTTCCATTTGAAATAAGGAAGATTCTGTATATTTTTATTCACAACATGTGGCAAGCGATTTTTCAAACCCTGTATATCGCAGATTGATTTCAGATATATATCGTTTGAGAGAGTTACAAATTTAGAATATTTGACCAAAATTAAATTTCAATTGGACTTGGCACAACTTCATAATTTAAAATATTCTGAGTGATAAATATTGGAAAAAAAAACCTGTCATGCTAGAAATCTCGAAAACCTTCGATATTTTCGAAGTGAAGATATACATAAAGTATCTTTCATTTTCTATGTAGATACCAAAAAAGCGACAAAAAATATAGGTTGCCATTTGAAAAAACATAGTTGAAATTCGTCCAGAAGAAATTGAACACCCTGTGAGACCGACAATATTTTTATTTTGTCGAGCTCGAGCAATAACGTAATATTATAGAAATGTAGATTTCTATCTGTTTTCCAAATAGAGACATGGAACACCGCGCCACTGTTGCAGGACCCTGTATATATACTGGGTGTCTCAGTATACCTGTTCCAATGGATTATCTCAGCCATTTCGAAAGATAAAAATTTGAAAATTTCATGATCTTCAATTCGTTCAAAGAACTTTCAACTGTGAAAAACAAAAATTGAAAGTCACTTCCCGTTTGACCAGAAGTGACTCTGACTTTTTTATTTCAAATAGCACCCTGTATATTTTTTGCAATTTTTTATTTCTACTCATAAATATCTTTCCAATAATGTATTTCATATTTGATTTGATGGAGAAAACGTAAATTGGAATTTCAAACTGAAAGAATTGCGGTAGGCTACGATATTTTGTGTAATCTTGATTTTGACTTCAATAATAATTGATATTTGATGAACAATTATACTTTATTTTTATTAGGAGTTGCATATAATATTTCTTTTTTACGTTCATGCAAAAATCAAAAAAAGTTTCATTCAGGTGGCACTAAACTGTAAGGAAGACATTGTTTGTTTAAATATATCTGTTAAAAGTAATACAAAAACATTTTGTGTAATTCAGTTGATATTCGAAGGAACTAATTTTATTTTTAACAAATTACATTTTCTAGTAATTTTATAGTCCATTATGTAATGAATATGATTGACAATTATATAAAACATGCAACTATTCAAAACGTAATACAATCACACAGAAAATGGACTAAATTTGGCGTCGATTTGAAAGTTTATGTCTGTCATGATGACAGAACGCTATAGTAGAATGATAGATGAGTTCATAATAGTATATTATTCAACGAGCACAAAATGATTGCTATTGTAATTTTGTGCGAGTAGAATACTATACTTTGTTCACGACTTCCTCAAAAAAATTAGTAATAATCTGCATTTTCAACAATAAAAATAGTTATCAAAAGCGTTGACATAACATTTTCTGTGTTCACTGAAAACTGCATACTCACGCAAACGTCAACTATTTCACTTGACATCGATTCCATTCCTTTCTTTCACTCTGATAAAAATGAAATAGATAATTTATTAGAGTAAATATTCAATAAGTTGGTCATTATATTGAATATTAGTTTAATAATTTGCCAAAACGTTATCTTAGTTACATAAAACCTAAAAATCTAATAACAATACTATCCTAACAATGTGAATGATAGTCTCAACTTTGGACATACGTTTTGAGTGTGACGTCATGCAGTGTATAATAAACCATTATACACACTAGTGAATAATAGCTATAATTATACTTCAGGAAGTACACGAATAATGAATGATTTATAGTACAGTCGTGGACAAAAGTCTTTATTGCAGTCAGTACAATAAAGAACCAGTTTTTTCACCAAATAAAGTTTTTTATTTTGCATGAACGTAGAAAAGGAATTATTTCTCACTTATAATCATCATCAATACTTCAATTTGCGTTTTCTCCATCAAATCAAATATGAAATTTGAAGTGTGATATATCGTTGAAAAGATTATTTTGAGTAGAAATAAAAAATTGCAGAAAATATACAGGGTGCTATTTGAAATCAAAGGTTCAGAGTCACTTCCGGTCAAACCGGAAGTGACTTTCAATTTTTGTTTTTTTAGTTGAAGGTTCCCTGAACGAATTGAAGATCATGAAATTTTCAAATTTTCATCTTTCGAAATGGCTGAGATAATCCATTGGAACAGGTATACTGGGACACCCAGTATATTCAGTTCACCTATATTTGATAATCTTAAGAAAAATAATTGTCTCAAATATTCCAATCAAATGTTAAACAAAAGTAACTGTCTTGGATTTCAAGTGAGTGAATCCTTATTTTGGTAAATAACTATGTTATTAAGTTTTAAAAAAATAATAAAAAAATATTAAAAAAATATCTTACAAACCAAATATTGACACACATATTTCAACAAAAGCCATTTATTGACACACCAATTATTGACATCTGAATTTCGGGTTGTTACGGAATGTAAACATATAATATATTAGTTAAAAATTGAAAATTTACGATTCATATATATCAACAGGCAGAGTGAATTTATACTTCTGCCGTTCTCCTGTTCCCAAAATTTCTTGAGTGGGCAGAACTCCTAAAATACAGTCTTTGGTTATCGTTGATATGTCATTCTCATTAAAAACAAACATTGTTTTGTCCTCATTTATACATTTTATTTATATGTTTCCTGCAGCGTTAGTAGTAACCAAAACAGTCAAGTTTTCGTTCTCATCTCCAGCAGATGTATAAACACTTTTGTCGCCCTTCCTTACTAAAACTTTATCGGACTTTGGCGAAAGGTAAAAAGCACTTTCATCTGTGTTGAACACCCTAGTTGGATCATTTGTAACGTGTAAAATATCTTTTGAAATCAAATAAGATTTCATCTCATGAAACCAATTTCTAATTTGGGCCTCAGTCACAGTTTCCCTACATGGTGCTAAGGTTTGGCAAATTCTTTGCGATATTTCTGGGTGACGTTTCAAAAATAACCTGTACCATTTATCACTGGGTCGGTTGTCATTTTCGAAACTTTTTGATTCTTTCATTATTTTTGAACTGAATCAATTAACTGTGTCTTCGTGACAGGAAAGTGTCTGCCCTGCCCGCTAACGCTAAAATCCATTCAACTAAAAGAGACTCCTCTCCAGTTGTTATTAGTATAGTTGCAGGACCTGGAGAGCAAAGCGTAGTTCTAGGTACCTACTCCATATATTTTAGCGGCTGTTGCTACAGGAACTCCTATCTTCACATCTTCTAGAGCTTGAGCCATATTTTCAAGACTATAGTTCTTTCTTGAAGCTTTTTCTGAAAAATTATTCCAAATACCTATTATTGACACCTTGTAACCAATTATTGGCACCCCATGTCAATATTTGGTTGTACTGATTTTTCAAGAAAAAAATCGGCACTGGCAGCATCCACATACAACGAACTTTTACACTGTATTGAATCCTCCAGAGGAACGTGAAAACCTATTATGGACATATGCGTCCATAATTGGTAAAATAGATTTTCAGTTAACCAATTATTGACATGCAAGTTTCTGAAAATATGCTTGATGCTGGAATGATTTGCAACTGTTTATGGCTTATACTAACCCTTCTTGAGGCAGAAATACCTTACTTTCATTAATACAGCAACAAACATACATCCTATAAACTTTTGAAAAAAGTACTCACCTTAAATTTCAACGTAATTATCACATAAATTTCACAATATTAGATACACGCCTACGCATGTTCCACTCATACACTGCAATGAATTCCCGTACAAATATTGTGGCGTGCTACAGGGTTTCCTAACATATCTAACAAATTATAGTTGCCACTTATTCAATTTTATCTGCGCATAAATTCTTAAAATTTAACATTTTGAAGAAGACTGTCAATAAATGGTTAAGTGTCAATCAATGGTCGATTACCTTACTTATACGTTTTTTTTTTAATTGAACCTCCCTACTTTCTCTACAGCGGTCGATAGAGCCTTGAATTCATTAAAAAAAATCATAACTTCATAAAGAAACAAAAAACTAACTTTTCACAGGTTTAAATAAAATCTAATGAGTAAGCGCGTTTCGTCATAACATTGACTTCATCTCGTACTAAATTATGGTATTACAAAACAATCTATTTATACGAAAAATTGAACATAACACAGGGGCTCTTAGAGAAACTAAATAACAAAAAGTAATTCATTGAGAGCTATTGGTAGGTACATTGAACAGATTAAGAAGAGGAGAAGGGTTTACTTCAATCTGGTCGTTAACTAGGTTTCCGGAATTTGTTATTTATTGATGTATAGGGATTCCCAACAGTTGATTTTGTGGAGACTATTTTCTAACTGTAATATATTATAATTGTGATTAAAGGTATGGTTTTCTTGAATAAGATGACACGCATAATTAGAGTCCGTTTTCTGCTTAATATAGCTACGTTGGTGTTCGTGTATTCGAGTTTTGAAATTTCTAATTGTACGTCCTATATAGAATTTCATTGTCCGAAGCTAATTTCCGAAAGGAATTGAATATAATTAAACAAATGGCAGTTAATAATGGTTATTCACCCAATATGATGGACAGTCTCATTCAGAGGAAAAAATAAAAAATGGCAATTTCAGAAGTTTACCCACTTATATCCGAGAAAAGTACAGTCTATAACAGTTTAACATACTTGGGCAAACCTTCCGAAAACCTGAAATTGTTTCTTCATAAACAAAATTTCAAAGTTTCATATAAAACCAACAATAGCATTGGAAAATTTATTAAAAACAACAAATCAAAAATCCATTGAGATGAACGTACGGGTGTTTATAGACTCAACTGTAACGATTGTGAAAAATTCTATATAGGACGTACAATTAGAAATTTCAAAACTCGAATACAATAACACCAACGTAGCTATATTAACACTTTCAGTGCTCATGACGCGGATCCGCGTTTACTGTACGGTTTTGCCGAGTGCGCGCGCCGCGGCTCCGCGTTTTGAACATCGTTCGCTTTGATGGTTTAGTATTCATTCAGCACTGGAGCGAAGCGTTTGAACTACGAGGAGCACTTTGGTAAACCTTAGTAGAATATAAATACGAGTGCAGTTTTTAGTTCGCATTTTTTTGTTGATTTTGAAGTTGGATGGAGGATAATCAGCCAAGTTGTTCACGCCCTAAACGGCAAAAATTGATTGTAAATAATCCAGAAAGGCTTACGGAGGCTGAACTGGAATATATTAGATATGATGGTTTATACTGGTGCTCTCGACTCTTTAGGCGGAAAAGGTGACTCCTCGAAAAAGGTTGTTATGAGCCTGATGAAGAACCACTTTGGATGTGGCCGATCACTATATATTGACAACTTCTATACAAGTATTGAACTAGCTGAGGAACTATTAGGATATAATACTTATTGCACGGGAACATTAAATGTAAAGCGAAAAGGTATTCCTGTGGAAGTGAAAGGAGCAAATTTAAAAAAAGATGAGATTGTATCAAAGTATCGCGAGGGCATCTTAGTGGGAAAGTGGAAAGACAAAAGAGAGGTGTTATATTTATCCTCAGAGTTTGAAAATAACATGACAGAAATTGAGAACAGAAGAGGGCAAAAACTGAACAAACCATTACCAATTTTAGAGTATAATAAAAATATGTGCGATGTTGATCATAAAGAATCAAATGCTCTCATATTACCCCTGCGAACGGAAAACAATCCGATGGTACAAGAAGGTAGCGATACACATTTTTCAGGTTATGCTACTGAACTCGTATTATTTGTTTCAAAGATTTTCTGGTAGAAAGATGTCCCTATATGATTTTCGGCTAAACGTAATTGGAAAGCTCTTGAAAAAAAAGGTACTTCAACCTGAAATAATAAATAGACAACACTTTCCCACTAAGATAACTTCCAAAAATACGAAGGGTGAAACTAAAAGGAAAAGATGCCGAATATGTTCAGGAAAAAATCTAAGAAAAGATACTATATTTGAATGCCCTACCTGTTCGGATAAACCTGGTTTGTGCCCAGGTGAATGTTTTGCAGCATATCATTCATAGTTTCTAGTTTTAATGACCTTTACATTTTTTGATATTTTGTGTTCATTTCATTTATAGTTTGATTCTTGTTTATGGTATTTTATCAATAAAAGAGTTTGCGTTTATATATCTTTTTTTTTCTTTTGAAACTCAGCAAAATCGAAAAACGCGGATCTGCGTGATTCCGCATGCAGGGATGAAATTACTACCACAGTGCTCATGACGCGGACCGCGTTTAACGAAAAAAAGTATGAAATGTGCGAATATCTCTTCCAATTACTTCACTCAATCAGAAATGACATTTCCGAGATACATTTTCAGAAAATAACATGGTGAGCATCCGGCTAATGATGCCCCCTAACGGTGAGCAGTGAAAGTGTTAAGCAGAAAACGGACTCTAATTATGCGTGTCATCTTATTGAAGAAACCCATACCTTTAATCACAATTATACCTAATATATTACAGTTAGAAAATAGTCTCCACAAAATCAACTGTTGGGAATCCCTATACGTATACATCAATAAATATAAAAATTCCGGAAACCTAGTTAACGACCAGATTGAAGTAAACCCTTCTCTTCTTCTTAATCTGTTCAATGTACCTACCAATAGCTCTGAATGAATTGCTTATTGTTATTCAGTTTCTCTAAGAACCCCTGTTTTATGTTCAATTTTTCGTATAAATAGATTGTTTTGTAATACCATAATGTAGTACGAGATGAGGTAAATGTTATGACGAAACGTGTTTACTCATTAGATTTTATTTACCTAAACCTATGAAGAGTTAGTTTTTTTTTCTTTATGAAATTATTAATATAAGCTTTCACCAAGTAGGTAAATGCCAATTCAATTAAATTAAAAAAATTCTAGAATTCAAACTTTTTTGCGTAAAACACATTTTACGAAACTTACTGATTTACTCTATTCATTATTACAAGTAGTTGGCCAATTGCTATGGTGACTGATACGAATTGGATTATTTCTATTGAGCTTTATTATTGACATTCATCCTCTCGACTTTGAATCCGCGAATTTTCATAATTTTATGAGAAATCGCGCAATTTGATGATGTCAGTCCTTTAATATTAATATCATTAATATGTATGTATTCAGAATTATTAACAATATATTAACACAAAAAAGAACAAACAAAAAACAATGAATACTCACAACATATATTATAATGGATGTTCGAAACACAATAACGAGCGCCTTTGGACTGCAGCACCGGTACCTCGTCTGATCTCGTCAGACTGTAAACCATTCATTGTATGAGTAATTTGCGCTGTCAAACCCTTTTTAGTAGCAGGTTCGTCCACATAAATCAATTCTTGGACACGTCCTATAAGTAAAAGTTCATGGGAGTAAGGTCTGGAGATCTTGGGGGCCGCCATAACCATAGACCCCGATTACCCTACCAAAGATCCTCAAATAAGTCCCGGAATTTTCGATGTATTGTTTTTGTATTATGCGCTGGTGCGCCGCCCATGTGATACCAAATATCATTCCTTTGTCTAAGTGGTAGCGTATAAAGAAAATTTTTCAATATATTGTTTAAAATCGCAAGGTATCATTTGCCTGTTGAATTCTCGGTGCACACGTACCACCGTAATTGATCATCTAGCGACAAACAAAAAATATTTATTGAAAATTGAAACTGATTCTCTACTTTTTATATCTAGTGAGATTTCTTTCTGTCCGGTAATAAATGTTTATTCTTTCTATTGAAAACACCACGCTGTGAGAACTCAGCTTCACCTGAAAATATAATGTGTTTTAGCCTCGGTTTTAGCTTATCCCTATCTATTCCTCATGAATTTTTATCAAGTTCTTCGCAAATTAAGACTTCTGGAAAATCCGTTGGTCCTAGTTCTGCAGTATTTTAAAAGAATATGGATGTTGTTTGTGCAAAACTAGTATTTTTTGAATACACGAATAGCCTAGTCCTAAATCACTAGCAGCTCGAAGTGATGAACGTGGATTAGCATAAAAATTTCCTAAGCGAGATCCTAAGACATTTATTTTATTATCTTATCTTGTTTTAAGTGTTGGAGGCACAAGATTGCCAAAATCAATAAAAATTCTTTAGAATCTTGCAGAATTTTTTCCATTCATAGAGGGAAGTGTCGGATATTTTATCCGACACTTCATTTAAATAAAAATTCATTATTGAAACAAATAATGCTTCCTGGTAGGTATTGACGTGCTTTGGCATTTGAACACTTAACGAATACAGATTTTAGCCTTTCTTTCAGAGGCTACTTGATATTGCGTATATATTTTGTAAATAGTGAAAGTGTAGATCCCATGAGATACGAAAAAGTGTACTTTACGGATTTTACGCCTATCCTGCAAATCCTGCGTCTCTCCTGTTCGTCCTGAGCATATCCTGCACTGTACCTGTCTCGTAGGTCCTGCATGACGTGTTATGCGTTTATTTGCTACACCTATTGCAGGTTAATCTCTTCTTATTTTCCTCCTTGTTCATTTTTAAATTACATAATGCAATAATAAGGAATAATCGAAATGAGAGAGATTCCAAAAAAATATCATTACTTTGCTTTCGAATATGTAATATGATAATTTGATTTGTCGTTACACTTTATTTCAAATTTGATGCTACACATCTATCCCCATTGAACTTTGTCCATTTAGGACGAGAAAAGAAGGCTCGAGTACTCTAAAACAGAAAACTATGAGATTATTATTGTTTTACTATCGACATCCAATTATTATAGTATTTGAATAACTTACCAAAATTAGTTTTAAGTCAAGCTTCGCTCCAAAGAATATTTCGAAATATTTATGTTTAGTAATTATTGTAAGTATAAAATATCTATTGTATGGTATTCAAGTATTCCTAAAATATTAGGTAATATTTATTTCTGATAAGTATGCTTTTCTCTTCGGGTGTACCTATATAGGTATGCAAATAAAAAATGCAACAACGACGCATAGTCAAGTACGACATATTTCGGATATACCAATTGTCTGCTTAATTGTTCCGGTATGCAATGTATAATGGCTTTTCTCAAATATAAAGAAGTGAATCATTTCAAATTTAACACATGCAGGATCTACAAGACAGGATATGCGCAGGACCAACAGAAGAGACGCAGGATTTGCAGGATAGGCGCAATACCCGCAAGAGATCTGCAAGAGCAACATCACAATATTCAAATTTTATTAATTTTCATTCATCCTGATATGTGCTAAATCAGGAACTCTATTAGGGGTTCCTTGTAATTTTATTCAATTTTAATTATATTATCGAAAAACATTGAAAAATGTAATCGAGAACAACTTCAATAATTTGTATGCTCTAATATACGTACGTCAAATTTTCATCTGAGTATAACAATTGAAAACATCGAATCAGGGTTTATAAGTTAATTTTTTTTCTATTCAATTTTCCTCTACCAGAGTGAAAAATTATATTTTATCATATTTCCTTCAGATGTGTAAACGCCTGTAATATTACCCATAAAAGAACTGCGTGAGAAAAGTGGTTCCGCAACGAATGCGGTCCCATTACAGGCGTGTACTTCTAAAATTAAAGCAATTTTATTTTTTTTTGTGTTTAGTTTTTTCAAGATGAAAACTGCCCATTTATTATTCATCTGTAAAAATGTATGTTTTACAAAAGCTTTCCATAGAAATAATAGAATTATTATCCAAACAATAACTATAATAGTTTACTTAGAATTATAAGCAATTTTTATTAGATATCGTGCAGGTTCAATTCGGAATACTGGCAGGGCCATCTTAACGGCAAGGCACGCGAGGCACGTGCCTTGGGGCATCGGTCTCAAGGGGGCATTACGACAGTCTCAAGGTGGTGATTTTTTAATGCCGAATAAAAAAAAATTGATACAACACAAAAATATTTCAACTTTGTAGAGAAAACTGAAATACGTTCGATTTGAAACAGTTAATTATTCATTTTCGATGACCCCTTAGGCCATCAGACTGTGACGTTTGCGTAGGTACAAAAGACGTAGAAATCTTGATAATGTGTAGTATATATCTATGGCACGTACACATGATCGTACTGAGTACCATTTTTTTCCAAAATTGATTTCAATTACTGTTAAAAAGTTAGGTTAGAAATTTCAGTTAGTTTTCATTAGAATAATCAGTAATAATATCACAAGAGCATCGAAAATAATCGATTATACTACCGAGTCACGAGACGTATTTTGCGAAACACCACGAGAGCGCAGCTCGAGTGGTGTTTTAAAAAAATACGCCGAGTGACGAGGTCAGTATAATCGATTATTTTCGATTGCTCGAGTGGTATTCGTTACGATTATATAACGAATAAAAAATATTAATTTTTTTTGACAAACGTCAAAACACTCCTCGTCACTCGGCGAATTTTTTTAAAACACCACTCGAGCTGCGCTCTCGTGGTGTTTCGCAAAATACGTCTCGTGACTCGGTAGTATAATCGATTATTTTCGATTGCTCGAGTGGTATTCGTTACGATTATATAACGAATAAAAAATATTAATTTTTTTTGACAAACGTCAAAACACCGTCAATATGAAAATATTCATACATTTTGACACGAGGCGAAACACCAAAACGATTATATCACGTCGTCAAGGGTATATTCACTTATCTATACGCAGTCGTTATGCAAAATTCACGGATTCTATTGGCTCATTCACACATGAGTTATATAATCGGTATTATATTTTTGTTGAATATTTGAATTATTTAGTTTCGTGAATGACGAAATATAATATTTTATATATAAATATAAGAAAGTATTGGGGCACTAAAAAATCCGGTGCCTTGGGGCACCGAAACTCTTAAGATGGGCCTGAATACTGGTAGTTCAAGTTTGCCAACTCGTCGCCCAAATTGAATCATAAGCAGGTATATATTGCATTGATTAATTGTAATTTAATGGATAACGGTATCATCTAGTTCAGGGGTCTCCAAACTTTGAAGCCCTAGGGCCATAATGATTTTGTCGGTATGTTCCAAGGGCCACAACGATATAGTATTTCTACCCTCAACTATATTTCTAGACTACACTAGTCGCAAAGTGCGCGACCTGAGCAAACAGGTTATTTTTGCATTTCAATTACTATTGTGTGTATTGCAATAGTAACAACAATAAGACATTGGCTATCGCGGGACTGATTGATGACACTAGTCTTAAGCTGTCGCGGGCCGGATTGAAGGCACTGGCAGACCGGATTTGGCCCGCGGGCCGTAGTTTGGAGACCCCTGATCTAAATATATATATCTTAAATGTTATATTTTTAAGTTGGTTTTTGTGAAAATATAGGAATATTTTCTATATATATATAAGTATATTTATACCTGTATATATATATATATATATATATATATATATATATATAAATATATATATATATATATTATATATATATATATATATATATATATATATATATATATATATATTATATATATATATATATATATATATATATGTATATATATATATATATATATATATATATATATATATATATATATATATATATATGTATATATGTATATATATATATATATATATATATATATATATATATATATATATATATATATATATATATATAATACTTCACTAATTCTTTTCCTTTTCAATATTATCTATATTTTCTGTTCTTCGTAGATCTAGAACATGGTGGTCGAAATCTGAATAAACAAGTGTCGCCAAAACTTGAGAAAGAAAATAATGGTAAACGATTAGAATTTTTTATGTATAGCTTTTGAATGGCTTAACATTAAACATGGTTTATCTCAAGCTATTGAATTTTCAATCATGAGTTACTAAAGATTGACAATAATGCTTTGTGCATGATTTTCTTGCATGTGTTCAATGGTAACTAACTTCCGAAATTTTCATTTTCGAAATTTGATTAACCTGTGAAATAACTAAATTACTGATATACACGTCAGTACAAGCGTTAGATATACGCACTTCGGTTAGATTAGATGCATCTTTTCCTGTTTGAAAAGACATTCTACGTTAATTGGATAACTGATATTATAGATTAATATACAACAATTTGGACGTTGTACTGAAATAAGTAATATGATAAATTAATGAGTCAGCGTCTCTAAGACAAAATGATAAGCTTTTTGATAAAATTCTTGAAGAAATTAGAATTCTAATTTCTTTAAGTATTGTTATTGATTGGTACATTGTACTTTTTGTTATTGTTCAATATAGTATAGTAACTTTCAGATGTTACTAGTAATATTTTTTTCATTATTAATAATCTCGAATAGTATATTATTCAATACTAAAATTGTTGAATTAATTTGACACTTGAATTCATCACTAGTTTGAAAATCGAATCTAGAATATCGAACTCTCAATTTTATCATATGCAAAATCAAATTTTTTACGATATGCAAAAGCAAATTATTTCACCATCGGTCTTGATAGATACTTCATGTGTCCGCAAGGCAGGCGTTGTCGGTTGATTAGTTTTTGTATAATTACAGTTAAAAATTTATCATATACTATCTTGCGGCGTGCCTGGATGCTTTACGATAGTCCGATTTCAATTATCCAAACATATTTTGCTTCAAAAAAGGGTATAAATCAATGCAAACATGATTGGAAAAGATCGAGCGCTTGAAAGCGGTCGTGTAGTGAAGGGAAACGTCAGCCGAGGTGAAAGTATGATTCCCTAACTATTTATCACCTATTTCGCAGGATTTTAACGTGAAATCAAAACTACACACTGTAGTACAATAATTCTTGTTACAAAATATATTTAGACAATTTAAATCGGACCATCCATAGAGCATCCAGGCACGCTGCAATTACTGCAATTACGGAATAGTATATTGTATAATTAGTGGGAAAAGCATAATATTCCCAAACGACTCGTCGCTACGCTCCTCGTCTGGTAACACAGGAGTTTGGGAATATGCTTTTCCCAGGAATTATACATACTATTTTTTCTCCGATCGTTGATTTACATTTAAAAAATTAATTAAAAAATATTTCATCCAAGATGTAATCAAGTAAGTTTAAATAGGTTTCTCTATGTTCATATTGAAATATAGAAGTGGTAACCATGGAAATTACTCTGTTATGACAAAAGTAATAGTATATTATTCAACGAGCACAAAATGATTGCTATTTTTCACGAGGGTGAAGTTTGCGACACGAGCTGCAAGCGAGTGTCGCAATTCACCCGAGTGAAAAATTGTAATTTTGTGCGAGTAGAATACTATACTTTGTCCACGACTTCCTCAGAAAAATTAGTAATAATCTGCATTTTCAACAATAAAAATAGTTATCAAAAGCGTTGACATAACATTTTCTGTGTTCACTGAAAACTGCATATTCACGTAAACGTCAACTATTTCACTTGACATCGTTTCAATTCCTTTCTTTCACTCTGATAAAAATGAAATAGATAATTTATTAGAATAAATATTCAATAAGTTGGGCATTATATTAATTATTAGTTTAATAATTTGCCTAAAAGTTATCTTAGTTACATAAAACCTAAAAATCTAATAACAATACTATCCTAACAATGTGAATGATAGTCTCAAGTTTGGACATACGTTTTGAGTGTGACGTCATGCAGTGTATAATAAACCATTATTCAATAGTAGTGAATAATAGGTATAATTATACTTCAGGAAGCACACGTATAATGAATGATTTATAGTACAGTCGTGGACAAAATAATTTTAAAGCCGGTTTTGTTTGATTCGTTGTATTTTATAAGGAATTGAAAAAGAACAATGAACAATGATAGTGATTATTTGTTGTCTTGCACGGCTCCTGAACTAGTAGAAGCCGCGAACGCGGCTTCACTTAATTCACTTCCGGCGAAATCTAGCGAGAAGTATATGAACTTGCGTACCAACGCTTCATGAATTTTTGTACAGTGTATCCTTTTCTGAGAATGTACTGATGGCGTATGTTGCTGAATTGGCTAAAACAATGAAATCTTCGACGTTGTGGGCACATTATTCCATGCTTCGACCAACTATGTCTGTTAAAAATAATATTAATATTGCCCAATACCAAAAACTGAGAGCATTTTCAAAACGTCAAGCAACAGGATATAAAAAATGTAAATATTAACAACAATTATAAAAATTAAAACCATACTTTGTTTCATTTTAATGTAATAATCCATTTGTAACATTACCGCACGCTACAGCAGTGCGGTAAGAATATTACCGCACTGTTATTTTCTAATTACTTAGCAACTGACCACTATTCTGGAATGTTGAGCTTTGCGCATAGAAAACAGATCAAAATAGTGTCCTTTTCTCACGATCGGAGCAAAAACTATTCAACCGAAATCGTCTGCGTTTCGAACACATAAACTACCTATCTGGACGTACTATCTCGCAAAGAACCTGCACTACAGCTTCAAAAATATTGGAGATTTAAAAATATGGTTATTTTTACGCGGTTTCTTCGTTAAAAATAATCCGATTGAGTCATTTCGGCGCTCAGTTGCTTCGTATTTTAATTCTTCCTTTGTTTAGAGCATCGATATTGTGTAATTAGTTTGCATTTTGTAAGATAAAAACAAAAAAAACGCTTTTATCTCGTGAATGTTACTAAAAAATTAACAAATGATAGTTGAGTGTCCAAAACATGGCAGTATATGAATAAGTACGACTGAGGTACGGACTGGCTTTTGTGTAATGGCACAACCGGTATCCTGATACTATTTTTGTCGCAGAATCACTTCTTTTCTGCTATATTGCTAGGTCTACTAGGTTATATTCTTCTGTCCCACATAGTATTCGTACTGCATATCCTCGTACATATCATTGACTTATTTAATTCAACAAGTAATCAGATTTCTACTTTTCGGGTGATAATTCTTTATTTGCGACTATTTTCAATGAAAAATTTATAAGTCCTATTAAATTATACCATAAAAGATATCACCAGATAAATCCTCATGATTTTGTTTAGCAAGAAATGTTGCAATGAATGTCCGAGTATATGTGTTAAATATTCAAATTGATCAAGGATCAATTTGTTCCTAGGTCATAAACACTAATCTGTTAGTGTTAGTTGTGTAAGATTTTGTCAGTTCAGCGCTAAAAAAGCTCAGCTTTCATTTCAGTTCTCAATACCATTTCAGTCCACCATCGCTCATTTTACTTTAAAATCTATATTTTAGTCAAACACTAAGAGATCATCCAGATGTCTAGATCCTCACGCGGAAATAGTACCTTCAATTTCTGCTGACTACAGAAGATAGGATCAGTCGAAGATCCTCCTCTAAGCTCTAAAAGACATCCTAAAATTATCTCAGTAATCCCGCTGCATCATAATCTTCATAATTATCACCATAGGAGGCTTGTACTGTCATTGTCTTGGTGCAGTCTCTTTTTCGTACTTTCAATTGTCCATCGTTGGATATTCGGGATCAAGTTACGTCCGCTTGTTCCCTGTTGGGATGATAATTCAGGCGTGAATGCTTTCTTGTTCGCTTTATACCTCTAGGGTAGTAATTTTTATCTGATCCTCTGGCAAAGTATCCTGAAAGCGCTATTTTAGAGATTTAATTCTGTGGACTAAGTCTGTCACTTGTATTCTTTGTCGTATACATTATATTGTCGCGATTGTTTTCATTATTCCCTAGATTATTTCCAGGATACACCGCATAGACCTTTATTTTACCTAAAGTGATTACCTACCTTATTCAATTTCCAGGTTTAGTATCCGTATGGCATAGTTGTTTTTGTATGTGTATTTTAGTTGGCCCAGTTGCAGATATTCTTGTACTTCTTCAAAGTGTCAATATCTCCTTACTATTATGTCTTTTTGAAACGAAGTTCCTAATAGCACGTTACACACCAGACACTTAGCGAATGAAAGCTAGGCCAAAAACTGTCTCCGCTTCGACTATCACAACTTCGTTGCTAGGCGTGCGCGTCCGCTAGATTCTTATATGCATATAAGTTCAGTAGGCAAAATACTCATAACTTGTCTTATTCATTTGATTACTCTCAACGTTGATATTTTATCAATGAAGGGATTCACTCGGTTAAATTGAGGATAATGATACGAAGACGGGTAAGTGTTTGTAAATTTAGTAAGATCCTCTATATAAATATAAAGATATGAGTTTGATATTTTTGTATAATTATAGATTAAGACGAGGATTACGTTTGATTTTGAAGTGGAGGATTGATAATAATAATAGTATATTATTCAACGAGCGGTAATGTAGGTCATATCTAACGTGACCATTTATTTTTTGACTCAAAACTGGACATTAGTTTATTTCAATTAACAGGTAGTCAATGAAAAAAAAGTTTTTTTAAAACTATTTATTTAGAAAAAGTTACCTATTAGTACAAATAAAAAAATATATTCAAATTGTTTAGTTATATTTATAATATTTATCAGAGGAACAGATCTGCTTCAATGTAGCTGGTGGTGATTTTAAGTAAGAATAGAACTCTTGGCAAGTTTTTTTTATATTGACCTTAGTTATCAACATCGCCTTTAGAACTGGAGTTTGTAACTGGGTTTTTTCCATTGCCAACAATTTGTTCATCAACGAAAATACTCTTTCTACTGGAATATTTGTAGCAGGCAAACATAAAATATATTCAATCAAAATACAAAAGTTTTCATGCTGAAGATAGATCTCTTAAATTGGCAGAGCACATGTAGCAGACAGCAAAAATAGTGGTGAACTAAATTAGGAATAATTTAGTGCTAATTTAGTACCCCAACAAAAAATTTATTACACTTCCGAAAAAAAAGTTATAACAAATTCTGCCAGCTTTAATTTAAGCTAGCAGACATTCATCAAATAACCCAAACGTTAGTAAAAAAACATTTCTTATATTTAGTGCTAATTTAGTACCCAAACAAAAAATTTATTACACTTGCGAAAAAAAAGTTATCCCGATACACGTGCTCACACTCAGAACGTTGAACGCATGTGGCGAGGTCCCTTAAATTGGCAGAGCACATGTAGCAGTTCATAAATTCGTTGGCTAAGCGAGCAGGGAAATAAGGCGGCAATTTTAAATTCATAAACGGTCTTGTCACACGCCCCGATTTTCTTGAAATTTCGGATAATAGCTTATTTTGGCCTGAAAAATGAATATGAAGTCAGATATTGTCGCTGGGTCATCTTTTTTTTTTCAAAAACTTGAGCTGACCTGACTTTTTCTAACCTTACTAACCTAACCTCCGAGTTCTTAAAAGTATAGAATTCCTGAAAAATATTAATTTGATTATAAAAAAGACAATGTTTTTGATAATAAAATTCATCTATTTCATGAATTCTATACTTTTATGAACTCGGAGGTTAGGTTAGTAAGGTTAGAAAAAGTCAGGTCAGCTCAAGTTTTTTATTAAAAAGAAGGTGACCCAGCGACAAAATCTTCATATTCGGCTTTTTCAGGCCAAACTAAGCTATAATCCGAAATTTCAAGAAAATCGGGGAGTCTGGTTGTAGTATCCATAATTACCGAGTAATTGTATTTGAAATAGCTATCCAGCAAAGACCACGGGGAGGTGAGAGCTATTCTTTGCCAGGAAAGGAAGGGGTAGGCGATAACAATGTAGGGAAAGGGGAGCTGATTACATAACATCAATAAAGACAGGATCTCGACAAAAAAAATGCAAATTTTCACTATCTGAAAATAAACGAAAGCGTAGTTTAACGGAAAGAATCAACTAAATATGATCATATTCGATAAATAAATAAAATAAATGGTCACTCTGTATAACAGGGTTAGTGATGAAGTGTTTCCCTCATCGTCACGTTCTTCACCTGTGGGGGGATATACTTCGGCTAAATATTTGAAAAACTCATGATATCTATCGCGAAAATGGGGAAATTTCCGATGGAAGTAATATTGGGCCAAATAGTAGACGTAGTGAACCTCACGACGTCCGTATTTGGGGATATCACCTCTGACATCCCGCCACATGCGTTCAACGTTCTGAGTGTGAGCACGTGTATCGGGATAACTTTTTTTTCGCAAGTGTAATAAATTTTTTGTTTGGGTACTAAATTAGCACTAAATATAAGAAATGTTTTTTTACTAACGTTTGGGTCATTTGAAGAATGTCTGCTAGCTTAAATTTAAGCTGGCAGAATTTGTTATAACTTTTTTTTCGCAAGTGTAATAAATTTTTTGTTTGGGTACTAAATTAGCACTAAATATAAGAAATGTTTTTTTACTAACGTTTGGGTCATTTGATGAATGTCTGCTAGCTTAAATTTAAGCTGGCAGAATTTGTTATAACTTTTTTTTCGGAAGTGTAATAAATTTTTTGTTTGGGTACTAAATTAGCACTAAATTATTCCTAATTTAGTTCACCACTATTTTTGCTGTCTGCTACATGTGCTCTGCCAATTTAAGGGACCTGCTGAAGATTGTTGGTGTGAAAATGTTCGAATACTTCAACCCAACGAGTTTCCGTGGAAACATTTAGATTATTCCATTGGTTACTTTTTGCGATGTGATAATGTGATATAGTTAGAAATTAATGAAAATTCGTCAAAAACTTCTGTATCTTTATTACAGTCAATATATTCGTTTTCAATTAAGACATCCAGAGATTTTTGAACCTCTCCCATGCGGGTACTTGTTTTAAATCTGCCCAATAAAATATCTTCATTTCTTTGGTAAGAAAGCTTGTCCATTGCTCAAGATACTCACGGCTTATTTTATGAAATTCTGTAGTCGTCCTCTTCACAAACTCTTCATCGAAAACAGTACCATTATCTTTCGATTTCGCCATCAATTGACGGACTGTGAATGGGAGAAACTGATTTGTCTGTTTCTGAGTCAAATTGTCTTTTAGTTGACCGATTTCTTTTGCATATTCAATACAGTCTAACCTTCAATCTTCAATACAGCCTGATGAAAACTTGCTGACTGAGTGTGTAAAAAATAAAGCCACAATTCTGATGTGGGATCTTCAAAAAAGTGTTTCAGTCACAAGGGACCTTTTTCAATGCTCAAAAAGTAGATTTTTAATGGCTGGTACATTTTTAAAACTCTTTCCAAGGCAGGCATAAGAGCAAGCCATCTGGTTTTGCTATAGCCGAGCATTTGTTGATATTCCGTTTCAGTTTCGGCGCAAAACTCCTTTAGAGCTTCAACTCGAATCGTGTAAATATAATGATTCAATGAATATATCTTCACAATAATGCTTTCGTAGTCTAAGGGTAGCCCGTCTGCAGCGGATTTGATTGCATTATGAATTACATGGGCTCCACATCCAATACCTATAATTGGCTTTTGCAGAGATGATTGTAATTTCGTCAACACATTATTAGTTCCTCGCCTAGCTGCGTCCCCGAAATTGACATTGGCATTGTCCCCACAAAATGCAACGACTTTTGCTGTCAACTTATTATCTATCAACATTTTGTTTAAATAATTGACAATGATTTCTGAAGTCTCACCTGGTTGGTCTTGGAGGTCTAAAATTTTTACTTGCACGCCTACGTAAGGTTAAAAAAAGCGTACTACAATAGGGTATATTTTCTTGTTACCGTGATTTGAAGCGTCGTTTAGAATTGTAATACAATTGAACTTATCAAGTTCATCTTTTGATTCTTTCATCGCTGTACGCGCCAAAATATTTACTACAATAGCTTCTGATTTCGTACGAGCGCACGTAAATTTAGGTTCAAAACATGATTGAATTAATTTCGAAGCACAATCATTAGAGCGAAAACTATGGTTTTCTTGTATCGTATGATAAGCCCAGACGCCTTCTGCTATTGCGATATCCAAATCCTTTGATGTTGGCACGTCCAATTTCTTGAAAAAGTTTAACACTGAAGAACTGGAAGCGGCGGCACGATCGGCACTTTTATGTTTTTCAGACTTCAAATGCTGTTCAATATCACCGGCACCACTGTGGGAAACACTAAATTCTGTACGACACTTTTCGCATCTGACATCTGAGGAAGTATTTATTTGCTTGATAAACGGATATTTTGCTTTTAAGCTAACATTGAAGGAACACTTGCGTTTCGGCATATTAACTTATGATTTAAAAATAAAAGAACTTTAAGTTATTTACTACACGAGCATCAAACAACAACAAAACAAACGCGAGAAGTTTGATCAATCTGTCAAACAATAGTCAACCAATAGCGCACGCGAGCGATGACGTATCGGCTATCGTCGCGTCGGCTGACGACGCGGTTTCGCTCCCGCACACCGCTCGTGTTCAGCCGGCCGGATCCCCAATTTTCGTGCGGTTTCCGAAAACGGGACAATTTTGCGTCCCGGAGTTCATTTCGGGGACCCCGGGACAGGTAATCAAAAAAAGGGACAGTCCCGTTCAAAATGGGACGTCTGGTCACGTTAGTCATAGCTCACGCAGATGAAGTTTGCAGCACGAGCTGCAAGCGAGTGCTGTAATTCATCAAGTGTGTTATGACCATTACCGCAAGTTGAATACTATACTTTATCTATGACTATAACAATAAATACTAAGATACAAATACAAATTCACAATAATTAGGTAGTATTAACTTAATTTGAAAACGTCAGAATTATTCAAGTGACATTAGCAGATGAGTGACGATCGATCTTACTTGGGATCTTAGTAGACTATATAGTGAGTTATAGCAGTGAGTTATTAATACTCACGCTGTTTGGTAATAGATACTATTTTTTGCTAAAACGCAGTTGAATAATGAATATATTATTCAATAAGAGTAGATAAACTACTATATTATATTGGAATAATGAATTGATCGTGTATTTTTGAAGTGAAGAAAACTATCCCATCATGAAGGTATAGGTAATAGTGGCATGTAGCTCGGTTTATAGTTCTCCTGATTTTGCGAGGAGAATTTTCGACAAACTGAAATAAAATGGTCTCATAAATTGCAGAAGTAACTTATATATGTATACTTTCTAAATTCAGATTTTTTGATTATGTGTCGATGAATAAATCAAAATTAATTGCGGTTTTAGAATTGTTGTTTTCCTCCTATCGATCCTTAAATCTCTCAACGAACATGTGCGATATAAATACCTACCAAATTTCATAACAGTAGGTATACGTTAATTTTGATGTTCAGTGTTTGAAATGATTAGTTATGTCACTGATAGGTGAGATTTGGCATATCTCCAACAGCAAGGAAATATTCTTGAATTGTGGAATATGGAACCGATTGTTCGCAAATTGATTGTTTTTTTAATTGAATGGATCATTCGAACTTCGAATTTTATTGGTAATATTTGTGTTACCGTAGTTTCGCGCTTACGCAAATCAGAAACGTGTTTTATATCTGAAATTGAATCTCTATTAATAGATACCGATATTTTTGTAGAAATCCATTTCTCTATTAGTGAAGTGAACAAATAATTTCACTAAACTTATAATTTCCATGAAATCTATTCTATGATATCTTACTTGAAGTAGGTACTTGTAAATAAGCAAATTCCTACTCAGTTATATTTACGAGGATATTTACTTGTTGATTTCTAACAAATATTCTTTTTCATATACTTACTAGCTTAATTTTTATTATTATTTTCTCATTTCTATTGTAAATATATTTAAAAAATCAATAATTGTCGATCTTATTCTTGATGAAATTGTACCACAAATTACAATTTACAAAAATCTTGTGTTTTCAATAGATGCTTCGGTAGATTCTATGACAGTCCTGAATTTTTGAAATAAGGTATGTTCAGATGTATGGTATTATAGTTTACTCAAATAATCAAAATATCAAATACTTAGTCAAGAAGTATGTGATATAGTTTTTCAGAAACACTTGTAACGTGTAAACGCTTAACCGCCGCCACTGAATTCTACATTGAAATACCGTGATTCACGCTATAAAATACTACCTTACTTCTGTTCCACCGATGAATAATAGACTCGCCCAGTTAGGAATGACTTGCGTACGACGAGAATATCGAGATAGCGTCGGATTTGCACGTATAACATCTTTCTCTTTTGGCAGGTATCCGTTGAAGATACAACATCGTTAAGAGTCAAATAATATTCAATATCTATTAAACGAATATTCAGTTTATTAAAATTATTAAGTATCTGTGGCGTCTGATAGACGGTAAGTTATGAGAAGAAATCTAATTATTTCGTATAAATACATTATCTTGAAAATCTGAATTGATTCCTTGTTTCATTTTCCGCCATTTCATTTTTTATTTATCTATATTAAATTATTTATCTTTCACTATTGAAATAATCATCTTACATTTCTTAATTTAAAATATTTTTAATTTATTTGCTTATTTCACTCTCTCAATTTGACACAAGATTTTTGTAGGCTAACGATGGCAAATTTCACGTGGTCATATCTTATGTTTAGTTTAATGTTGGAACATATAGTGTCTTTCTTAGCATATTTGCTTGAGATAAATCTAAATGTTAATTTGAATTGGCCATCGATAACCTACAGAGATTCTTGGGAGATTTTAAGTTTGAGATTGTATGTTGATTTGCCCCGAATTATTTTAGTCACCTTGGCTGGAGCTAGGAAGCATTTTGATTGGAACTAAAAAACCACTTTGGCTGGAACCCATAAAGGAAATCTAACTGAAGCTACTATATAACCGCAGCTAGAACTACCAAGCAACTAGGGACGAAGATTTCCAAGCATGGGGACAAGAATCAAAAGAGTTCAATCCACCTAGAATACAGTTAATAAAACGTCGATAGAAAATTAATGAAATAAACAGATAAGTCTCTTGTATATCATAAGAAAGTGGTAAATACCTTCATTTTATATCTTGTTGTTATTTCTGAAAACTAACTAAAACCTATATATGTATAACCAATCTCTCAGCTAGCTCGGGCATATATTAAAAGGGAGAGTGGTTACACACTGGTCGTACAATTAGATTCTATGACAGTCCTGAATTTTTGAAATAAGGTATGTTCAGATGTATGGTATTATAGTTCACTCAAATAATCAAAATATCAAATACTTAGTCAAGAAGCATGTGATATAGTTTTTCAGAAACACTGGTCGTACAATTAGATTCTATGACAGTCCTGAATCTTTGAAATAAGGTATGTTCAGATGTATGGTATTATAGATCACTCAAATAATCAAAATATCAAATACTTAGTCAAGAAGCATGGTCGTACAATTAGATTCTATGACAGTCCTGAATTTTTGAAATAAGGTATGTTCAGATGTATGGTATTATAGTTCACTCAAATAATCAAAATATCAAATACTCAGTCAAGAAGCATGTGATATAGTTTTTCAGAAACACTGGCCGTACAATTAGATTCTATGACAGTCCTGAATTTTTGAAATAAGGTATTTCAGATGTATGGTATTACAGTTCACTCAAATAATCAAAATATTAAATACTTAGTCAAGAGGCATGTGATATAGTTTTTCAGAAACACTGGTCGTACAATTAGATTCTATGACAGTCCTGAATTTTTGAAATAAGGTATGTTCAGATGTATGGTATTATAGTTCACTCAAATAATCAAAATATCAAATACTTAGTCAAGAAGCATGTGATATAGTTTTTCAGAAACACTGGTCGTACAATTAGATTCTATGACAGTCCTGAATTTTTGAAATAAGGTATGTTCAGATGTATGGTATTATAGTTCACTCAAATAATCAAAATATCAAATACTTAGTCAAGAAGTATGTGATATAGTTTTTCAGAAGCACTGGTCGTACAATTACTTATTTTTCTCAAAACAATCAATCATAATCTTCAATGTGGTTTGACCTCAGATTTGGCAGTATGCTGAACTGGATGAAAATATTATTACATAAAATAATTATTTTGCTAAATCTATTCTAAATTATTTTGAAATTGTCAGATATGATGCTTTTCCAAGTGCTTGTCTTTATGGCGAATTGGCATACCTAATGGTTATTGTTTCAACGCATTATTTTCCTAGAGAAATGGCAGTTTGCCCAGAAGTAGGTAGGTACTTAAGTATTCAAAACTAATTTTTTTAATGTAATTTTCTGCACTCTGTTATCAATATTGTCCGTCTTCGCTATATTGTAAATATGTTATTGAAAAAAATTACACACTTTGAAGTTTATTGCCTCAAAATATACTTTTAATAGTCTAGAATAGAGTTTGCCAAACTGTGTGCCGAGTCGCCGTGGTCACTTCACAGGGGCGTGACACATTTGGCATAACTGAACATAAAATGAAGTGAAAACCTACAAATATCAGAATATTTGGGGTGTTCTATTTTTACTTGATCTTGTGTAAAATTAGCTCGAGATCACAGAATATTCTTGCAAGTTGACAAACCTTCTGGATAGTAGGGTATGATCGGGCTAGATATCCCGATGTGCCTTTAGCGATATATCTGGAATATTCTGGAAGATGTTTCGGAAAGCATGTACGCAAAAGCTGAATTTCCTTAATCTCTCTCTCTCTCTGAAAGGAGAGAACAGTTACCCTTTGAAATCAACGGACGAAATATCAGCTTTCATGATAATAATAATAATAATAATAATATTGGTTTATTGATCCTGTAAGACATATTATTACATGTATAGGACAAGTCATAAAGATATACACACAAAGATTACATGATTCAAAAATATATTCACTGAAATTATAGCTGTAGTAATCTTTTACATTATAGAAACATTCCTTTAATAAAAAGTTTTTGACAGTCTTCTTGAATTTGTTTTTCTGAAGATTTTGAATACATCGTGGTAGATGATTAAGGATCTTAACACTCTGATAAAGTGGAGACATTTCAAACTTAGTAGTTTTATGAATGAGAAAATACAATTCATTCTTATTTCTGGTATCATGTGAATGAAAACTAGAAATTTTTACAATACTATCCTCATTTTTTTCACATATATCAGACATTTAAATTTAAATAAAGCGGCCAAAGTGAGAATACTATTGTCTATGAAAAGGGGTCTGCAAGTGGACCGTGGATGGCAATCGAACATTAAACGAACTATTCTATAACTATATTTTGAATGACGAATACTCTATTAACCTCTGAAGAATTACCCCATAGCAAAACATTGTAAGATAGGTGACAATATACCAAAGAATAGTAGACGTTAATAAGAGAATTTAGCGGAAGAGAACTTTTGACTCTACTTAACGCGTAATAGGAGCTGTTGAGTTTTTCACATAGGGCATCAATATGCGAATGCCATTTTAGACATCTATCAATGTGTATACCCAGAAACTTAACATGGTCATTAGATGAGATAACCGTATCCAAATGCTGAACAATAAATGTTTCACTCCCAGAGATAAGCTCAAGTTATGGAAAAGATGATATCAAAGATTTTCTCTTCCATATTTGACGTCAAATGCACTTAATCTTCCTCAAGATATGAAAACCATATTTCAAAGTGCATTTATTATTTAAAATTTGTACGAATAATCTTTGAAATTAATGAACTTATTCTTATATCACAAACTCATCATCTGGTTTGAGAAATACTATAGAAATGAAAATTTCGATAGATTTGCACGGATTCAAGCTCCATCGGAATTTACTTCTGCTGAAGAGGGGACTCTCATCGAGTTATCTTTCGGCAAAAGTTTGAAAGTCAAATTTGACTGCTAATTATTAACTCCCTAGTTGTTAAAGTTAGGAGAACTTAATTAATGTCATGCAATGGCATATTTTCTATTTTGCTTCTTTTACTTCGCTTATTTCAATTAACTGCTCCAAGTAAACTGAGCACATAACTTAACTTTTTATGAGAATTGTCTTGATATTATGCAGCCGCATATAGCTAATGTGAATCTCAAATTATGTGTATACGTTTACTACTTTCGTTATAGACGAAAGAATAAAAACATGGTGTGTTTCGAGCACTTGTAGTAAAAATATATAAACATATTGCATTTTGAACAATTTTTACATTATTTCGCGAACTACTATGAATCCAGGTGATGAAATTAATGCCTCTCGGGGATTGATATAATCACTTGAACATCAGGCAATTCATAATAATACATTGAATCAATGAACTCGAGCATCGGTTGAAAATTGATGTCCGAATACATTATCACAATGGTTTTATTCATTATATTCACGTACGTTTTTCGTTGTGTGTTCAATATTTGACGTCAAATGCACTTAATCTTCCTCAAGATATGAGAACCATATTTCAAAGTTCATTTATTATTTAGTATTTGTAAGAATAATCTTTAAAATTAATGAACTTATTCTTATATCACAAACTCATCATCTGGTTTGAGAAATATTATAGAAATGAAAATTTCGATAGATTTGCACGGATTCAAGTTCAATCGGAATTTACTTCTGCTGAAAAGGATACTCTCATCGAGTTATCTTTCGACAAAAGTTTGAAAGCCAAATTTGACTGCTAATTATTAACTCCCTAGTTGTTAAAGTTAGGAGAACTTAATTAAGGTCATGTAATGGCATATTTTCTGTTTTGCTTCTTTCACTTCGCTTATTTCAATTAACTGCTCCAAGGTAACTGAGCATATAACTTAATTGTTTATGAGAATTGTCTTGATAATATACAGCCGCATAAACAGCTAATGTGAATTCCAAATTATGTGAATACGTTTTTTACTTCCGTTAGGTTTTCCTGAGGATTTTTATATATAACTTCATCGCTTAATTGATTGAACTAACGAGGATTCGAATATGTTCACAGTAGTTAAATGTTGGAATACTTTCTGTCTAATTCGATAGTAAGACTGTTTAAGCTCATGATCTATTTATTTTCACACTTTCCCCGAGATTTCCACTAAAAACATTCATTTACTCTCGCATGTACACCAAAAAAGAAATATTTTACAATATGCTATTGATAATAGAAGCTGAGTGAACTGAATTGTGTGTTAGGACATGAGAAACTGTCTGAAATATTTATTTTAATAACTTTTAGTAAGCCATAAACCAGATCGGCGTCGTAAGAGGAAATTAGATTTGTGTTGGAAGGTGAAATGAACGGAAAGTTTCACAAAAGTCTTCGTAATGCCTTATCGAACTTCGTGAACCGATTCATCAACGAAACTTGTTTCAGTTGTTAAGGTTCTTGTCAGACTTTTCAAAATAGACTAGACAAAGTTTGTAGAAATTTATCCATTGTTCTAGAAGCCTGCAGATATTTGAGCTGTTCTATTCCAATTTATTAATAAGCATCTCAAATGAAGATTGTCATATTAGTCGCATCGGCTGACTGTAGAATGAACGTAAAATGAAGAAAATTCGTATCCGGCAAATGTCCGTGGATTTATGTTGGGGAAGGCAATATTAAAGTTCTCTCGTCGAGTGTCTCCCAAATTTAGTGTCGGTTGGTTTTTTATTATCAACAATACAGGTGCGAAATCAGTTTTTCCGAATTTCCGGAAAAACTATGCATCATAGAAAAAAAGTGATGCACAGACAAAATATGCGCAATCAAAAGATCAATGAAATGAGCCCCGATAGATCAAAATCGGACAATTTGTTCAAAAGTTATTGCAAAAAAACAAAAAAAATGGATTTTTAGCTTTTTTCAATTGTTTAATGGATTGTTGTTATTTATTAAAATGCAATTAATACTTCCAAAAGTAATGAGTCTTAACGTATCGAAAACGTGTGCGAAAGATGAGCGCTGTATGATTAATAGTTTTTGCAAAATCCTATTTATTTAACCCGTTTCACTAATTATTATGCAACAACTTTAAATCTTTGTTGTGAGAAACTGGCCGGAAAAAAAGGTTTTATAGCCAGGTCATTTTGAAGGTAAGTAGCTGACTTAGACTTCTAATTTCGCAGAATTTTATTTTTTTTGCCGAAAACCCTTTTAAGTTAAATAAACAAGTAACTACCAAAATATAGCAGCTTTTTTATAAACATTCAGAATAACTTGGAAACTATTCACGTTAGTGAAATGAAATGGGCTGGAATCGAATGCCCGTTAAAAAACACGCATTTAAAAAATAAAAGGCTAGGCCCTTTTGGAGTCAAGTTAGCCCTTTATTTTCGTTAAATCGCAAAGTAAATAGTTATAAACAAAAAATTGCAAAATTGAAATTTTCAATTAAAATTAAAGCTTATTGGGATAAAAGAAAATACTTTTTCTTTCTTGTCATTTTTTGGAATAACGAGCCCTTTAGAAGATATAATCAATTGTTTATAACTGTTTACTTCGCGATTTAACGAAAATAAAGGGCTAACTTGGCTCCATAAGGGCCTAGCCTTTTATTTTTTAAATGAGTGTTTTTTAACGGGCATTCGATTCCAGCCCATTTCATTTCACTAACGTGAATAGTTTCCAAGTTATTCTAAATATTTATAAAAAAAAGCCGCTATATTTTGGTAGTTACTTGTTTATTTAATTTAAAAGGGTTTTCGGCAAAAAAATAAAATTCTGTGAAATTAGAAGTCTAACTCAGCTACTTACCTTTAAAATGACCTGGCTATAAAACCTTTTTGTCCGGCCAGTTTCTCACAACAAAGATTCAAAGTTGTTGCATAATTAGTGAAACGTAATAAATAAATAAATAGGATTTTGCAAAAACTATCAATCACACAGCGTTCATCTTTCGCACACTTTTCGATACGTTAAGACTCATTACTTTTGGAAGTATTAATTGCTTTTTGATAAATAACAACAACCCTATAAACAATTGAAAAAAAGCTAAAAAACCACGTTTTTTTTTCGTTTTTTTGCAATAACTTTTGAACGAATTGTCCGATTTTGATCTATCGGGGCTCATTTTATTGGTCTTTTGATTGCACATTCTTTGTCTGTGCATCACTTTTTCCTATGATGCATAGTTTTTCCGGAAATTCGCAAAAACTGATTTTGCACCTGTATTGTTGATAATAAAAAAATAAATAAAAAAGCAACCGACACTAAATTTGGGAGACACTCGACGAGAGAACTTTAATATTACCTTCCCCAACACATACAATACAAATTTTCTGTTTTCAAAAAGTCAGCCTGATGCGACTATATTGTCAACTCTTTCGACATGATTTAACCGCTTATCATTATCGTGTTTTATCATATGAGTATGTTTCGTCACTTCTTTATCAAAATAATATTTCTACAGAGGATTCAACGTTCATAAAATAATAATTTCATTATCAATAAAATATTTATTTATATGTGTAGTTATAGGTAAATGATAATCTGAAATAATAGTTTTCAACTCAGAGTTTTGTGTTAAATTGAAAAAGAAAACCGTTTTTCATTACTGCTATCAAATAAAGGCACACATAATTCTGTTTGATTACGCATGGGTTAGCAATACTATTCATTTTCTGTGTTTAGAGTTATTTAAGTGATTTCGGCGTTAACTATAATGGTTTGAAAAAACATTCTGTATAACTATCGTTTTCCTCTATGTTGTGCCAGGAAGACAATAAACTAGATCCGATATTTAATGTAGTAGGCTGAATACACTTTTGTATAATAATTATTAATATAAACAATTCTTGTATGAAAGTGTATTAAACAAATTTAAAGGAGCAAAGCGCTTTCGACTTTCGTCATCTTCAGTGCTTCAAAGTCAGGTAACAGGAAGACATCACAATTAGAGAAGACACAGTTACAAGCGTTAACAAAACTCTTTTACAAAAGTTTTGATCCAAGAAGTTTTGTTAACGCTTGTAACTGTGTCTTCTCTAATTGTGATGTCTTCCTGTTACCTGACTTTGAAGCACTGAAGATGACGAAAGTCGAAAACGCTTTGCTCCTTTAAATTTGTTTGATACACTTTCATACAAGAATTCTTTATTTTAATAATTAGATCTGATATTATTGAGTAAGTCTTTGTTTTTGAAGTTATTTCAAAGATTGCTCTTGAAAAATATTTGTTTCCATTAACGTTTATGCAAGAGGCCTCGGTAGCCCAGCGGTAAGGTTTATCGTTTGTAAACCGAGGATAGTGGGTTAGAGTCCCACCTTGTTCTTAGTTGTTGTTTATTTCCTATGAAATTTAGTGATTCAAAGATTTGTATTTCTGTTGGGTAATGACTTAGATTTAAGCCCATTGGCCGTTCGGAACCGGCGTTAAACTATAGGTCCCTTGAGAAAAAAAACGATTAGATAATGTCAAAATTCCTATAATATACATTTGAATACTTGTTAGGTATATCTCTAGAAATTTTAAATAATCAAATTTGGTGGACGTACTTTGAATTCATAGATAAAAAGAAACAAATAATGTATAGATATAAGATATGAGTATTATTTTTCTGGCAACTTTGCTAAGCTATTGAAGAGGCTCATATAAAATACCAAACTAATTCAATTATTTTATAATATATTCGATAATATATATCATATTCTTTATTGGATCATGATTGAACTTATTGATATTTATATTCTTTCCCATTATCAGGAACTAGATTGACTTTTATACGAGCCCCATTCACAGATTTTGTTCTTTTGTAGTAATAATGGTACCTTACTTCATGGATAAATCGTGACCTGAATAACTGAAGTGTCCACAGGTAGGGTAAAGAGACTTTTCCTTGAGTTTTTTCAATATGCTTCCCGTATGTGAATTGCATTAAATTCATTCTCATTCAACAAATTCTATGTAGGCATATAAGGTAATCATTATGTAACTCAGAATTTAAATAAAAATTGGTATTGTGATAAATAGTTGATGGAATCCGTCGTTACTACGTGATAATTCAACATGATGAACAAATACTAAATTTGAATTTACTACGTTTATTATCACAAAAATACTTTGGAAAATATTACACATTACACTGCGACTGCAATTTCGGTCACTAGACCATCATCGGGCAGATTGAGTTAAGAACATAATTATAGATTTGCGCTCACGGGTGGGAAAGAATTATTGCAGGTACCTAAATAGACAAGAGGAACACATTTCAAGAAGGGCTAATAGATATGGATTTCCCAAATTGGTACAATAAAATGTTCTTGAAAAAGTCGTTATTGTTTGAATACAATAAATATAGGAGAATATATCAGATCAATCTGGTCGTTCAGCAAGAGATCTTTTGCATTATGATTGAGTTAAAAAAAAATTCTAATGATTCTAAGTAAGTTTGGTTCCTTTCGGTAATTTATGCATAATTGGAAAATTATCTATTTGTGGAAATGGGTGGTGGGTTTCACGGCAATGATTTGAAAACGTTGAATCCGTTTTATTTTTCAAAAAAGATTGTTGGTGTTCTTTAAATCTTGTATTGAACGATCGACCAGTCTGACCTATTATACACTCCTTTACATACAGAACAAATCAACCTATAAACTCCTGAACTTGGCATTGAATAAAAATCCGGAGAGTTTTGTCTTAGGTTTGAAAGCAATTTTAGTATTACATTTAGGTATGACATTAGCAACTTTTTCTGTTAGAGGGCCAAAATATGTTAAAGGTGTGAATTTTTCCGATTTTTCTACTTTTAATTGAGGATATATGCTGTTGTACGCTAGTTGACTACGTTTCTTGTTTATCATTTTATGTATCAAACTTGTATGAAAACCATTAAGTATTTGAAGCAATTATTTTTATAGTCGAAATTTCTTTTGCTAAATTTGTTACGGATAATGGAATTGAAAACGCTCTGTGGATCATTGAATTAAAAACTGAATGTTTATGGGAAAGAGGATGATTTGAATCCGACGAAATACATTATAGTATAGTATAGTATAGTAGTAGTATAATATTTATACTTCTTCGACTCACATTTATTTCTAGAACTGAATGCGTGATGAACAGTTTTAAAAGGATTTTGATGGTAAAATTTGATGAACTTAAACTTCAAGGGGGGCATAAGACTAATCAGAAAGTGAAAATGGTGTTTCACATGTAAAGCAGATTAAATTATACCTAGGTATGTGTAAACACTATGTCACCCCATTTATTCGCGAGCAATTTCAATAAAATACAAGTTATGACCCAACCCTGAAAAAACTTCTGATAGGTCATATAATAGTAAGATTTTTCCTTTTCAGTCGATAAAGAACGTTCGTGTGCTCAGTTAGGAAGCCGTCTTGAAGAATTTCGAGTAATTATGACTTAGATTAATAACTTTAGATTAAACTACTATTCAGTTCATAGAGCGAACTGTGAAGGTTGAAACGTTTACGAAAATAGGAAAAGTTGTTCCAACAATCAGGAAAGCACTGTTTTATGTATGTGAAAGGTGAAAGTGGCCCCAGGTTCCAGCCACCAGCTTGCCAAAAAGGAGCACGCACGTCGAGCAGCTGCTGGATCTACTCCAGAATTTATTAATGGAAAGATTTCTGATATTCGCTCTTTATATTGCGAAAATATGATCTTTGGAAAATGAAATTTGAGCATTATGCATTAAGGATTTTGCAAATAATTAAATGGAATATATAAAGGAGTCCAAAGACTGCTAGAAATGCTAGTAAGATTTAGGTCCAAAGTCAATGGTCTAATGCTAATTCATGTATATTATTGTTTTTTGTTTGTTTGAATGTAAATGTTAATATGATGATAATCCTTTTCAACCGCATGCTTTCGGAATTTGTTAAATCCAATTTTTCGTAATTCAACCCTTTCTTGAATAATTTTTTCAACTTACGCTGCTGTATGAAACTTCTACATGAATTTCATGTTTAAATTGGTTATCGTAACGACAAGCTTTCCGAGTTATATGCTTCCCGAATTTGTTCAACCCTTTTGTAATAGGCATTCCTAAAAATAAATGAAAAATATTTTATACAGTTACTTCGAGTTAGAAAATTGTTGTCATATAAAGGGGTCGTAATTTAGATATATGGATTGAATAATTTCTGAAAGCTTATAATTCTGAAAGTACAATATCATTGTAATATGTATTCCTGAAAATAACTTTATATATAATTATATATAAGACATATTTTATACAGTAGCCTAGAGTGAGAAAATTATTCTTCACATGAAGACTCGCGGCTACAGACAAAAATGCACTCTGGCTCCTTCGATTTCGCGCGATTATTTAAACGTATATGTATTTTTATTTTTTAAGTTCGTAAGAATCAGCATCTTTTTAATAAATTTTTTGATCTTTTCGAGATTTAGAATTAATGGAAAATTACTATATTATATATAGTTAAATGATCAATTATGAATAATTGAATTGAAAACAGAGAAAATTTGAAATTTAGTATTAACCTAAGCTATCTAGATAGTAAAACTTTTTTTTTCAATTGGTGAAAAAAAAAGATTTAAGGACGTAATAATAAAATATTTATTCAAACTCAACTAAAAGGCAAACGCAAAACAGATAAACAAAAAAATATAAACACAAACTAGAAATTAAAATATCTGGGCTCTCTCAGCTTTAGGTATTTACTCACTAATACTTATTCTAGTTGATAAGATTATTACATAATATGAACTCTAATATTTATTATTGTTAGGAATCAAGATGCAATTAACAGTTGATTTGCTATTCAAATTGCCTCTTCTGGCTTAGGTTTTGCTAGCAATTTTTTTTCGCATTTATGGACTGATTTTTGGTGGAGAATCTTTGAGGAAATGAATTTTCATTATGAGGAATATTTTTCTTATTTATGAGTCCGGATAGACCCATAACATGTTTTTCTGTATCGCCACTGTGTACCATAGGTGCAGTAATTTTCTCAACAGCTTCAAGTTGATCAAAGGATGATATATTTTTTATTTCTTGAGTTATTGATGCTATCAATTTTTGCTTCCTAATTTCCAAGTCTAGGGTCGTTTTTCTGGATTAGGGTTAGATTCATTTATGACATTTACTAATTTGTCTTTTTCTATGGCTCAATAACTACTAGTCTCGTCTACAATTAATGCATATTCTTCATCTGGAAAAATAGCTACCTATATATGTAGGTACAAGATACAATACATTTAAAATATCTTGCAAATTCAAAATGCTGTTACTCTTGACACACCTTGGTAATATAGGCTAACACAAATGTAGCTACTAGTTATTGAGCCATAGAATATTTATAAAATATTCCCCCTTGCTGTAAAAACACTTCTCGAGTAACAAAAACTTAACTTCTTTTTTGAATCTTCTGTACTCCAAAACCTTCAACCTATCGGGCAGATAGTTAAAAAATTTGATGCCATTATACATAGGTGACTGCTGAAATTTAGAAGTTCGGTGTTTTGGAATACAGAGAGTTTCTCTATGCCTTGTTTCATAATCATGAAACTCGAAACACTTACTCAGTGATAAAACATTTCTACGAGTGTACAACAGACATCCAAGAATATAAATACAAGGGAAACACAGTATTTTGTTTTTTATAAAAAAGGGTTTAAAGGTCTCCCCAGGTTTCAAGTTAAAAATCAAACGTATTAATTTCTTCTGGGCAATGAAGACTGAATTGCTAAATGGGGAATCACCCCAAAATATAACGTTATAGTTGAGGTGACTGTATGCAAGTGAATAATGCGAATTTATTAGAGAAACCTGTGGTAATATAAGTTTTATGCGTCTCAAAGAGTAAAATGCGCTACTCAATTTTCTGCAAACGTGATCAGCGTGATCCCTCCACTTTAAATTTTTATGAATATGTAATCCAAGGAACGTGACACACTGAGAAGGCCTCAGCTCACCGAACTGAAGATTTAGGATTAATTGGGGATCTGAATCCCTCATCTGAAAGTGGACAAGTTCAGTCTTGCTTGCGTTTAATCTAAGGGAGTTCCTGAAACACCAATCCGTGAAGTACCCGACTAGTGATTCACAATCTGCCCTGAGTTCGTCAAAAGTTTGTGCAGAAATAATGAACGAAGTATCATCCGCAAACAATACAATATTGATATTCAGCAAATTGAAGAAATGGTTCATGATATAGTCGGGCAAGTCATTTATGAAAATAATAAATAAAAGTGGTCCCAGGACTGAACCCTGAGGCACGCCCATTTCTACAGGGTATCTGGCTGAGCTGTGCTGCCCCACCCGCGCAATCAACCATCGATTGGTCAAAAAGCTTCGTATCCACTCAAGGAAAACACCGCTGAAACCTAGATTGAACAATTTATCCAGTATAAAGTTGAAGTTTAAGCAATCAAATGCACGAGATTGGTCAAAAAACAACCCAGCCACAAAAATCCCATCATCTAAACAATCATACACAAAACTCACCAAATCTCATGCCGCAGACTCCGTCGATCTACCAAACCGAAAACTGTGCTGGCAACTTGTTATAAATGAGAATTTATCTAAATATTTCAACATTCTATCATAAACTAATCTTTCTATGACTTTAGATAAACAACTTAATAATGAAATGGGACGATAATTGTTAATGTCGTCTACAGCATTCTTCTTGTGCACTTGTATCACCACAGCCGTCTTGAGTACAGAAGGAAACCTGCCTAAGGTTGCTGAGACATTAATAAGATATGCAAGATGTTTCGATATATAAGGAGCCAAAACCTTCAAAACCTTAATCGGGATCATGTCCCACCCACTGGAGTTCTTATTTTTTAATTTTTTTATAGTGGATTCAATCTTCACGGCCTCGACTGGAAAGAAGAAGAAATTGTTATTAGTCAGTGACACAGTTGTACATGACTGAGATCGACTCATACCGAAATGCTCCTGAACACTGATTATATTTATTGAACAGAAATAAGTATTCACCAAATGCAAGAGACACATTGGATTGATCAGAAATAATTTTATCGTTAACTTTTAACACAATAGTCCCAGCCTTGTTGGTGGAACCTGTTTCTTTACGAACTAAATTCCAGATGGTTTTATTCCTATTATTGGAAGATTCTAGCAGGTTTTTATGAAAATTTAATTTAGTTCATTTCAGTAGTTCTTGATATTCTTTTTTGGCGGATAAATAACGATTTCTACTTTCCTGGGAATTCAAGTTTCGGAACAACCAGTGAAGATTTCTGAGATCCCTCCTAGCTTGTCTGATCTCATCAGAAATCCAATCGGCCTTGCGTCCAATTTGATTTCGTTTTTGTTTAATCTGGCAAGCAGAGTTTAACAAGAATTTCAAGATGTTATGGAAATGACCAAAACAGTGTTCGATGTCTGCATCAAGATAAATGTCGTCAAAACAAACTGTTGCAGCCATCAATATAAAAAAAAATAATAAACTTTAATATTGGTTGAGCTTATTTATATTGAGTGGGGGAGGACCCCATCCGATTTATTTACCATACGGACCTTGAACGGTTTAGTAATTCCACTGCTGGATAGTGGATATGCTTATTTTGTACACAATGTGAATTAATGGATTTAAATCTTATCTCACAAATTTTGATGTATTCTGGATTTAAAATGATTATACAATATTAATTTATGATTCAATTACCATTTTGACAATATAGTTCATATTTATTTGAAGAAATGCCTTCTAATTACTTGTAAATATGATCAAATTGAAGGTTTTTCTGAAGTATTTGAAGAGCGTTAATTATTATGCAGTTATCATTACCTATGATTTCATATTCTGGATGAATGTACCATAATGAATGAGAAAAATTTTTCGTGTACTACTTCTACATCTAAAATAGTAATACTTATTGAATTACTAATGTTTTTCATCATTCATTTTCCTTATTGTAAATGATATTTGAAAAAAATAATACTTTATGAATCATTACAGAAATATATATATATATATATATATATATATATATATATATATATATATATATATATATATATATATATATATATATATATATATTTATATATATACAAACCGAGTTGAGAACAGATTTAGGTGATTTTATTTGAGCCTATCAATTATGTATTTATGAAATAAATTTTCAAAATGTCATCTTGTTTTTCCAAGTGTCCAAGATTCATTTTTCAGAATTCAATTATCTCTTATTATCTCTTATTATTTATTTTGCTAGAGAAAGGCATGGAAAATACCTAATAACAAAAGTTAAACTACTTATAATAATTAAATACCACATTTTTTTTTTTTAACTCGAGGGACCTACAGTTTAACGCCGGTTCCGAACGGCCAAAGGGCTTGTAAACGATGTACAGGCTGTCCCATTTTCGATGTCCTTACGGGGTAACTCGGTTATTTTTAAAGATAGAGATTTGCGGTTTTCGCGAACGTTGGCTACTTTTTTGTGAATCACACAATACCGTAAACAAAATTTTCATAGCTTGCTTCGTTTTTGAGATACAGGGCGAAGTTGAAAATATTGCATTTTGGCCCTCGCCTTGTATCACAGCTATCTTTCAACTTATAGGAAAAGTAAAAACTGTGTTTTATACACTTTTTTACGTAGAATCCAGTGGCGTAATGAGATTTTTGAAATGAGCTGTCATTGTTCAGATATAACCCAAAGTTATATTTTTTTAAATGGGACACTCTGTATATTTTTCCATATTCAAAACATAAATGCTTTGAGCTTTTCAAAAATATATAATACTTATATAATATTTCAAGTATTAGCCCTGTATTTAGATAAATTTCATTTTTGTTATAGCAAGTCAAGACAAATATCACTTTAGTAGAACGTTTAGCGCAATAAAGAAATATCACTCTCATTTATATATGGTAACATGGAAAGTATTCATTAAAAAAATATTATTTAATATAAGTTACTAAACAAAGATTAATTTAAAAATTATTATAACAGAAATTAAAACTTATATGAAACACTGCTACAAAACAAAGCTCTATTATTTTTCGGTTGAAAATATTTTATAAATATTGTTCAAATTGCTGTCCATTCTGTTGAAGACACAACCGACATCTTCTGAGGATAGCGTCAATTGACCGCAGTAAGAACAAAGGTCTTATGCGTAAGAATTCGAAAGCTTCTCTCGTGGCATTCATGAGAGCATCTCGATTTTCGTGTCGCGTGTCCATATGTGTCCATATGAAAAAATCTAATATCGATAAGTCAGGGGACCTTGGTGGCCAGTTAATGGGACCATTATTACCAATCCACTGGTTTTGGAATCTTTCATTAAGAAAAGCCCTAACGGGACCTGCGTTATGACAAGGTGCGCCATCTTGTTGAAAATAACTGTGTCCGTATTGAGCCAACGGAATTTCGTCAAGTAGTTCACAAAGACAATCATCCAAAATTTCCAAATATCTTCGGTGATTCAAGTTACCGTCGAAAATGCGGTATGCCAATCTTCCTCCAAAAACGAAACAAGATACATTAAAGCCGAATCTGCCTTGCTGTTGACGAGCCACCGTAACGTGCTCATTTTCATTCGACCAATAACGATGATTATTTCTATTAAAAATGCCAGCGCTACTTATATAGCTTTCATCGGACCATACCACTAAATGCCCAAAATTCATATTTTCTCCCGTCTTTTGTATATACCACCTACAAAACTCAATGCGCTTCTCAGCATCACCTGGGTGCAGATGATGTATAGTTTGAGGTATGTAGGGGGTATATTTATGCTTTTTCAATATCTTCGAAACTCTTGTCTTTGGAATGCCGATCGAATTTTCAATTTCTCTGCAAGAAGTATTTTTGTTCTCTTCTACCTTTGCGAGGACACTAATTTCAGCATCTTCAGCATTTTCTTTCCTATAACTTTTTGGTCTAGGCTTATCAAAAGATCCAAAATTTTCCAAATTTTTTTTTAGTCTACCAAATATTCTCCTACTCGGTTGTCTCCTTTCAGGAAACCTAAAATTTCTATCTTATTATCTTACTGACACCCAGTAAATGGGTAATAGTAAATACATTTCAAAATAGAGGTCCATCGCTTGATTTGGATTGAAACCAACTTGGTAGTATATCCCAACCATATCTAATTTTTCGTAATTTTGATATCTTGGATTATCATTCGCCATTGTAAGAAAAATTTGTTAACTTCGACAGGTAGGTGACAGGAGTTATATACATTCTGCACTTGCTCTTTTTCCATAGCTACCTACTAATTAGGTCCACAGCGTTTATAGTCGATAAATAGTGTTTCATGAGAGTTTAAATTTATTGTTTTGTCAAATTATTTAGTGACTCATACTGAATAATATTTTTTTAATGAATACTTTCCATGCTACCATATACGAATGAGAGTGATATTTGTTTATTGCGCGAAACGTTCTACTAAAGTGATATTTGTCTTGACTTGCTATAATAAAAATGAAATTTATCTAAATACAGGGCTGATAGTTGAAATATTATATAAGTATTATATATTTTTGAAAAGCCCAAAGCATTTATGTTTTGAATATGGAAAAATATACAGAGTGTCCCATTTAAAAAATTATAACTTTGGGTTATATCTGAACAATGACAGCTTATTTCAAAAATCTCACTACGCCACTGGATTCTACGTAAAAAATTGTATAAAACAAAGTTTTTACTTTTCCTATAAGTTGAAAGATAGCTGTGATACAAGGCGGGGGCCAAAATGCAATATTTTCAACTTCGCCCTGTATCTCAAAAACGAAGCAAGGTATGAAAATTTTGTTTACGGTGTGATTAACAAAAAAGTAGCCAACGTTCGCGAAAACCGCAAATCTCTATCTTCAAAAATAAGCGAGTTACCCCGTAAGGACATCGAAAATGTGACAGCCTGTACATTACCCAACAACTTTTCATCATAAATAACCACTAAATTCCGGACATACACAACACCCAAGAGCGAGGTGGGACTCGAACCCACAATCCTCGGTTTACAAACGGTATAAGGCGGTTCACCTTACCGCTGGTCTACCGAGGCCTCAAAAAATACCACATTTTGTTCGAAAGAAAAATATTTCTGCTTCAATAAAAAAAAATTTGTTTTCGAACAAAATGTGCAACAAGAAAGCAAGTAGGAATTACATTATTGTTAGTAGTGAAACTTTTGTACAAATGAACGATCATTAAACCACATTTTAAGCGAACAAAAAAGGAAAATATTTTTGCTTCAACAAAAAACTAAGTAGCTACTCTAACGTTTAAAGTAAGGAAGAGGTGTCCGTCGTGCATTAGGAATAAAGGAGAACAGTTCGAACAAAATTTGTAACTAGAGAACAGTTAGATATTGAATAATTGTTAGTAGTTCAACTTTAGCTCAAATAAACGATCATAAAAATAAAATTGTTTTCCTCACAAAGTCCGAACGATTTCCTTCCTTCTGAAGGAATATCCGCAATTTGAAGCAGAAATATTTTTTTCATCAATGTGTAGCATACCGTTAGAAAGGTCATTGAGTTTTTAAAAGAGAGCGAAGAACACAGTTTTTATTACTTTTTTCAAACTTCAATTTTGAAGTTGATTTATTTTCACTTTTGATCTGATGGAAGCCTGCTAAATATAGTTATTGAAATACTTAATCGGTGAAATTGAAATCGATTTTTAAGTACTTACTGCTCCTAAGGTAAGATATCTTCCATCCTACGGCTGCAACGGAGATGCCTAATTGAGTCCCAAAATTTATAATCCGTCTTAATGATAGCCGAACTGAGTCCCGGAGTTAGGTAAATTGAGTCCCGGGCCTACCTGTGCTTGCACAGTAGGGGTTCGTAATCTGTTCGTAGAATATTAAAACTAAAATTCATATTATATCATATAATTTTATACAATTTACAAATATTTACAACAATATACCTATACCTAATAACATGCTAAATATTCGTTTATTTAATTATTCTAAATTTTTCTCCTACAATTTTAAGAAATTCAAATTTTGATATTGAGTTACAATTTAATTTTAAAATTTGTTCATTTAGAAAATTTTTATTTTTGAGAGTGTGTGAAGAATAAACTTTTTTTATATTTTTTGAATGCTTCTAATTTTTATATAAGTGTCACTTTGAAAATCTATTAACACTGTCAAATATTGGAATATATGTGGATGGGCGAAATAAAAAGAAGAATTAAACCTTGCATGAAAGCTCTCGCATGCATTCGTCGTCCGTTGTAAACTGCTCGTCTTCTCCGCCCATATTTCTGGTGGAAACCTAGCCGATTCTGAAATATAATTATCGACCAGATAGTCCACAAATTCCACAACTTTAGAATTCTGTGGTTGTATTGAAGATAAATCTTCAACAAAACAATCTCCTACATCTTCTGGGTTGAGAAATGGCATTGCAAAGCAGTACGTTAAATATTGCTTGAATTTTGCGCCACCTTGAAAAATTTTTTAAATTTATTTCATCTAAGATTTGCAAAATATTTAATGTCAAATAAAAGTACTTACCAAGACTGTCCTAAATGAAAACGGCAGCCCTTCAATGAAACATCACTCCAAACCTCAGTAACACTTTGATGAATTGCTTCTTCAAAATCAGCAAATACTTTTCGTAAAGTAAGTATTTTATTGCATTTGCTAATTTCTTCAACCAGATGTTTCAGTGCCATTGTGTATGTATTTTTTCGTTTATTCGGCAATAAAAAGAAAAGCAATGGTATGTAATGGTCGTCTTTTAAACCATGAATGGAGAACATTTGCAGAAAGAACTTCGGACAGTATTCAAAAGTTCCATCTATACGAGGTATGGCAATTTGAAACCCGGAATCGAGCTCCGAGGGGCAGCTAAATTAATTTTGGGCGAAATTTCGATCATAATCCTTCACAGTAGTCTCCTTGGAGTTCCACGCACCGCTTCCACCTCCGCTCCCACGCCTCGAAGCACCCACGGTAGTCGTCTTCAGTTAGGGTGTTCAGCGCCACCGTCGCAGCTTCTTTCGCCTCCTGTACACCGCCGTGGTGGGTCCCCTTCAGGTACTGCTTCATCTTTGGGAATAGGAAGAAGTCGCAGGGAGCGAGGTCGGGGCTGTAGGGGGGGTGCGGCAACGTTGCGATGCTTTTTTTGGCTAAAAACTCGCGAATTCGTATCGATGAATGTGCAGGTGCATTGTCATGATGCAAGAGCCAACCATTCTCCGCGAGTTCGGGCCTCACGCGGAAAATACGGGCCCTCAGCCGCTCAAGGACACCTTGGTAGTACAGTCCGGTCACTGTTTGTCCCTCTGGAACGTATTCCCGATGAATTACGCCTTTGATATCAAAGAAAATTACGAGCATGGACTTCATTTTCGATTTGGACATCCTGGCTTTCTTCGGGCGCTCCCCCCCGCGTTCCACCCACTGCTGACTCTGTCTACGCGTTTCGGGATCGTACTCGAATATCCAAGATTCATCTCCGGATACCACTGTACTCATTCAGTCCCTCCCATCTGTCTCAATTTTCTCTAAAAGGTCACTGCAGATGGACATTCGAAGGTTTTTTTGGTCCAACGTGAGCATTTTCGGCACCATCTTTGCACAAATCTTTCTCATGTCTAGCTCCTCGTGTAAAATCTGCCTAATGGTTTCCTTATTGATGTTTAACTTGTAGGACAACTCTCGGAGTGTTAACCGACGGTCTGATGTTACCAACGTGCGGATACGATCGACATTGGTGGGGGTACGAGAGATGACGGCTGCGCCCGGCCTCGGATCGTCCTCTATCGAAACACGTCCCTCCCTGAACCGCTTTGCCCACTCGAACACGGCAGTTTTCGACAGAGAATCATCTCCATACACGTCTTTAAGTTTACGAAAGATTTCCGCGGAGGTTTCGTTTGTTTTAACCAAAAATTCGATAACCGCGCGTTGCCTCTTAATTAGGTCACTCATTTTCGCGACGTATAGAAAAAACCTTGCTTTACAAAAACACGCGGGAAACACAAACTAAACGTGATACCGCGTTCAAACTGGTACTACTGAAGAGTCCCCTCTTTCGAACGAGACCAGAACGCGCCGGCTGGTGTGTTTAGTTCGGGAGATATCGGCCGATTCCGGGTTTCAAATTGCCATACCTCGTATAAATAGTTTCTAAATCTGCTAAAAATTCTAGGTTGGTCTTGCAGGAAAACATAATTATCTGATTTTCTATATCGTTTACCATTAGGAACTCTTCGCCTGTATTGGTTTTCACTGGGAATGTTTTTAATATTGCATGAGTTTCTTCCATATTTTTTTGGCAATTTATGCAAAACAGATCGTCGAGCATTATACATATTTTTTCTGACCAATCTCACATCCTCGGTTGTCAAGGTATTAATATCGCCATTTCGTAACTCCTTATGTATAATTTTCATCGGGCGTTCACTAACATCTTCTATGACCTTTCGCTTTAAAGAGTTACTTAAAATTTTGCGATTAAGTACCTCTTCGTTTACTGTATGGTTGTGGTTATCCATAATTTCTGTTACTATGTTGTCAGCACCTTCAGTTTTTAAAAATGCCTCGCATTTTTCTTTTGTCTGTGCACAACAAATCCAACGTTTGGCATTATTTTTTAACATCTTATGGAAACGATATTTGAAGCCATCCAACACAATCAGTTGTTTCCCTCTTTCACTTAGTACAACTCTCACAGAACTCATTTTGACAAACTAACACCGAATAGGTAGGTACAAATTAAACAAACTATATCAAACATTTTGTAGAAGACCCTTTTTATATATGATATCCATAGATGTCTAACCAATGAAATCCTTCGTTCATAGGTAATAAAAATATTATTTGGTATAGAGATTTAAAAAGTAATTAGGAATTCCCTAAATATGCATATCAGCAGGATTAGAAGGATTAGAAAGATTTAAGTGACCCGGGACTCAATTTACCTTTGCCCGGCTGCAATATCGGTTGACTATGCAAATACAAAATATGTTACAAAGCATTGCTCTGATTCATTCTTAGAATGAGCATATAAATAATCACTCGGAATTGTTCCAATATAGACTGATCATACAAAATTAGCTGAACATCGTTCATAACGTTAATTAACGTCCAACTTCTCATGTCAGGTGCGTGACCCGAAAGTAAAGCTTCGGGGTCTCGAGGCCAAACGATTTGGCGTAGCAATAGAATTCTTGACATTCTCAGTTAAGCTTCACTTAAATGACTGGTTCATACAATTTCCTACGAGATTACCAATTTTGTTTGTTCGGTTTCTTTCCAGCAGCAGGTACTTAACTAACTCACATTTTACTGTCTTTTACGCTGTTTGTGATTTCTTTCACGATCTCTGAGCATAAAATGTTGGCTATTGAACGCTCTCGTCAATATTAAGTGCTTTCGTTTGGGGTGAAGTTGATCCATCAATTCATGAAAAATGAAGTGAACAATAAAAATTCTTCAATAATTTAAAAATTACTAAACAACTTTCCAAGCGAGCTGGTTATATGTATTCCGCGATAAGAAATCTGCATTCGAAATGTAACAGTGAACTGCAGAAAACGTTAAGTCACCCCGACTCAAAATATGCATACAGGTGTTTCGATCTTATTAGATCTCTTCAGTGCAGATTATTTCACTCGATTGAATTAACATATTTTTATTTGATCACCAATACAAATCGCTGTCGAACTGCTATACGGATAAGAATCCATAGCGCCCTCCGCCACTGTAGTTGCAGAGTAGATATCTTCTTGTCAGGAAGTATTTGTGTTTCGTCTTCAAAGAACACCTACCCGGTGAACAAAGACGTCTGATATGGAGAAAGGCAATCCAATACTGTTCAAAATGAGGCTCAAAATAAATATTTTATCGTAAAATATATTCAGCAAAACTGACAATCTCAAAAATGTAATTTCAAAAATGGACAACGTCAAAAGGTTTTGTTTTTCATATACAGAGCATCAAACGTAGGGCAAACCACTTCATCGAGTTTCTTCAACAATTTGTTCTCTCGACGAAATTCTGCATTTTCGATCCAAACAGTGAATTGTTGGTTTCCAATATATTTAACGGAGGGCGTTATGGGTTGTTATCGATATAATAGTTCGGCCGCGATTTGTATTGGGGAACAATTAGAAATATGTTTATTCACTCCGAGTCGAATGAGCAGTACTGAAGAGATCTAATAAGATCGAAACAGCTGTATGCAGATTTTGAATCGAGGTTACTTGACGTTTTCTATAATACACTGTTGCATTGTGAATGCAGATTACGCGTCGCGGAGTACATATAACCAGCTCCCTTGGGGTACTTACAGAACGAGTAAGTCAAGGTGGAGGTGTAGCTCGCAGTGGATGCCACTAGTTAAGTCTCGGTCGATGTCGACCGCACACAACGAGGAGGTTACCAGCGATGCTCAGTCGAGCCAGTGTTGCCTATTTTCGCGAGCGGAACTTTATTATCAAAACATATCTACATACTATTCCGAATCGAATGACACCTTGCTCATATTTTTCCGAGGCTGCTGAGAAAAGTTGAACAAAAAAGCACTTGTTGACTAGACTACTGACAAGTCTGTCTTTTTCACACTTGTAGCCTTCGAATGAAATAGAATGCTGAAATTGGAACTATATTTAATGCCATGAACATAACGAAGCTTCGAAATAGAATGAGTCTGAAGTCATTAAATGATTAAATACTTTTCAAGAAGAACCAATAAAATCTCCTCTAATTACGAAATGAGTGATCTGCACAATTGCTATGAGATCTTCCTTCATATTTAGCACAAATTATCAAAAAATAAACTTAATACCCGAAGGAGAAAAAAGCTGGCAACTGGAGTACTGTAGCGCGCGAAATGTCAGACGCCACACGTCTTCTATGCGAGCTGCTGAGGGTGGTGACAACACTGCCTTGAACGCACCAATCACAGCGAAGCATCCTTGTAGACCGCGCGGTAAGCATCCATGTAAAACAAACTGATTTGATTCTCAAAAGCATCGCTGTAAACCTCCTTAGTGGCATCGCGCTAAACCTCTACCGCGACTTACTCGTTATGTTCGCTCCCATTTAACTCAATGTGTTTGTTTTACATGGATGTCGACATCGACCGCGACCGCGAGCTACACCTCCACCTCGAATTACTCGTTCGGTTCGTACCCTTGAAAAGTTGTTTGGAAATATTTAAATTATTGAGGAATTTTCCTTATGCACTTTATGTGATGATATATGAAGTTGATCCATTGTTCACTGAATCATTAGTTCAGAAATTCGAATTTGCCAGTAAAACCACATATCGGGGCTGGCTGTACAATTAGTATTGATGCATTATGATTGTTAGTGTTGAATAGAAAACTATTGAATTAAAAATGATATATATTTTAAATTACGTGTATTCAAACAACGTAGATCTGTACTTTTTCAAACGCCGTGCAGAAACAATAATTTTATGCACTCTCTTCTAAAATAGCCTACTTTTAAAAGTCATAAAAATGACACATTGTAGACATAAGTATCGGAGAGTAATATATTATTCAGCGAGCATACAATGGTAGCTATTATTCAGGACGATGAAGTTTACAACTAATCAGCTGAGTGAATGATCGGCGTTATACTCGAGTAGAATACTATACGTTGTCCACTTGACTGACAAATAAATTTAACAAGGAATTCTAAACAAAATTATTTTATGAAAATATTGACATTACTTATAACTAATATGTAACTCTTCAAACTTCCTAAGTAATATTAATTGTAATATGAGGATTTACACAGTTTATTCACGGTAGGAATTGAGTTCATATCCACATTCATATTTTGGTTGGTTGTGGATAGTACGTTTTTTAGTAAGTCTGATGATAACATAAAGGGGCTGCAATAGAATCTAGAATATTCTCGTCTGCGTCAACAAGGATAGTCGCAGAAGATCTGGGGAAGCTATGTCCATAATATATTATTTGGGTTTGGTAACTTCAAAAATGCGGCAATTTGCGTCCCCATTTGGGTTAATTTGTTAATGCCAAATCTTCGAGTGGTGCACTTGCAAATCTGGTAATTAAAAGAAAACATTCGGTATGACCAACTGAGGAGGAAGATTGATATATTTTTTACAGTATTCATATAAATTATCTCTTACCGTAAATTCACTAATGATTTTTGTTCTGGTATTTGGCACATTTATCAAGAAAGCTGTTTCCAAGTCTTGTAAAAATTTTATCGCGTACATTTCGTTAAGCTGACAAATTACCCATTACTGCCATTATTAATTTTACCTATCTCAAATGAATGTTGTTTATCACACAAGTGTTTGAACAATATGTAGGAGTTTTCTTACCTCTCGTCGGATGCCTCTGTAAGGAATATTTTTATATTTTCAGACGAAAAAGTATTGGCTCTTTTTGATCGAAATCTTTCAGAGTGTCGTTTTAGCAGTGCTCTTAGATTACTGCTTTTTACTCGTTACTATAAATAAATCGTGCTAAAAGCACACAGCACATTCGAATTGTGAATTTATTTCTTTCTTATGTTAGTTATACTATTTTAACCTTCCGATAGTCGCGCCGAACGTTTGAACGTGGGTAGTCGCGTCGGTCTCACAGACAAGAACAAGATAATTCCCCCAAAATAAATTTCGGATTGTACTTTTCAAAAAATATATATGGGGACGTTTCAACAACATAATAAATTAACAGGAAAAAAAAATTGAAGTATATTTTGCTTAATTCTCCAAATTTACCACAGGATCTTGAAAAATGTATTTTTCATTCAATACTGCTTTTTATTCATTTGTATACAAAAAACAAAAAGTGGAAGGAATACATAGAGGGTGAAAAATGAAAACATGAATCTATTACAAAAAAAAACGCTAAAAAAATATAATCAAACATCTGAAAGGGCATTTTCTCGGCACTCTTGACAAACGCCAATAATATGCTCTAAACACATGTATTTATTGCACTTATGACATTGAAATCGGGTTTTGCGATTTTTTTTCGGAGAACAGTAGGCACATCTTCTTACTGAGACATTCTCTGAAACACCAGGTTCGATATTCGACCCAGAAAGTTCTTGTAGTCTCAACCTTAGGCTTCGAGGAATATTGCTCATAACAGCACGCACTTGCAAATGGGGTTCGACTAAATCATTGGCCAATTCTTTCAGAAAAAACCTTTTCAAGTTTTTTTCACCAGGTTTATTTGAAGCATAGATCACTTGTGCATTGATGCCAGCTATGTTCAAGAAATTGTAGAAAATACCATGGGCCATCTGCGCGTGTTTCTGGCACAGTTGTAGCTTGCAGATAGTTTATCTACAGTATCTATACCTCCTTCAGTTTTATTGTAGTCAATAATCATGACTGTCTTCTGCCATTTCCTCATCATCAGAAATATATTTGCTCTTCTCCATGATCCACCTCATCGTCATCAGACTGATCTATATCTGAATGTTCGTCGTACACTATCCCTTGGTCCTCTTCGTTGTTCAAAATTTCTAACATTTCTTACAGTCTAGCCTGCTCTCTTTCGTAAGACCACATGGCTTAAAAACAATAATGTGACATTTATTTACGTTTATTACATCACAATCAAAATAACATGATAATTAAAAATAAAACATGATTAGTCGCGTCGGTTCCTCACACCGTAGGACGAAATATTTTCGGCAAAACTCCTTTTTGTAACACTCACATTAGCACTGCCATTCCGTCGCCACCCCTTGAGAAGATACACGGAGTGGGAGGTGGCCCTCATCTTGATTTTCAGAATACCACTGAATAATTTGTATGGTCGGTCTCACAGACCAGGCGCGACTAACGGAAGGTTAAGTACATTTTGAATGTTATCTACCCATTTTAACGAAATTATGGTTAGTTTTCATTAATCAACTCACAAGTACATATGTAGGTATTTGCGTACCATTCGCAAGATAATTTTATTCTTAGAGTCGGCTCTTTAATCGATCCAGAAACACTTGCCAAAATATTTTTTGCGTGTGTCGGTTATTTTCGTACGAAGAGCGCCTACAGTTCGAAAAATAACAAGATGATAATGCTTGGAATGGAGATGAAAAAACGATTGATTTATGCTTTGCCAGATGTGGCTTAACTCGAAAACGTTTATCTGAATTCAACTTTCTAATTCACTAGAGGCAGAAGTCCGAAATACGGCATTAGCTCAGTGAACTACTCGGTGAACTATAATAACTCGATATAGGGCTGTTTAATACAAATCTCTTCATAGGCGAAGTGGCAACATCTGAAAAATTATAATTTGCTTATTCAAATTTATTATGGGAGACATTTATGGAGCTTTCTTTTCTGTTACTATTTCGCTGAAGATTTCTATATCTCGAGAGTTGGCCGAGCATTAGATATTCGATAAATAAAAATATCTTACCTATTAAGTTCCCCCAGATGCCTGGGAAAATGCAATTAAAATTTTTATCTTCATTCCTTCGATGTTATATTACTAACATTTCTGGATCAATAGAAGTTCTTTGATGTGGAATAAAAACTAACATGAGTGGGATTTAATGTCATCATTGCATTCAGCTCACCTTCCAAGAAATAACCGAAAATGTTTGTTGATGTCTACTTGATTCTAGTGAGCGAAGGTAAGCAACTGAAATTACATAGAAAATTTCACTCCTGTCATTCTAAGCCAATCACACACTTTCATTTCGACAGTTACCAATGACAACGTTCAAATTTTTCGGAAATTCTTCTTATTTCAGTTCAGTCCCTTCAAATTAACTTAGGGGTTCAACTAAAAAGAGAATAGCGGAATGTACCATCACAGTGATAGAACTCTGCTACTCATGTGTTTTTGAAACACCTTTGTTAGGTATTGAGTAGGTCGAATGAATGTTGGAGGAAGCTCAAGCAATTGAATCAGAGTCAAAGAAGTGAAGAAAATTTGTTGGTTGTCGGACTTTGTGCTTCATAAGTAATGTGGAAGTTGAAAAAATTTGAGTCGAAAAAATGTCAATCTCAAAACTCACAAAAACACAAGAAATCTCTAAATTAAAATGACGTTGGTTAAGAAAATAATTGTCACTTGCATGTTATCAATTCAAATAACTGGCCATTTAACTTTGTGAGTGTATTATAATAAATTCTTACCCTCACTGTTCGGATTTCTCTTTAATTAGAGCAATTATATTGCACCATAATAAACTGATTGTCTCAGGGGATGAACTAATAGAAAACATAAAATCAACTATATAACATGTGGTCTCAACGAGTTTTTAAACGGCGAACTGAAGAATATATATATATATATATATATATATATATATATATATATATTTATATATAAATATATATATATATATATATATATATATATATATATATATATATATATATATATATATATATATATATATATATATATATATATATATATATATATATATATATATATATATATATATATATACAGGGTGTAAAATAAGTGCGTTGAAATATTCAAGTGACGCATTCCTGAGACAATTTGAAGAAAAAAAAAGTCTATGTAATTTCGTGTCCGGAAATGCTTCGTTTCGGAATTACAGTGTGTTGAAATTGAACCATGTTCAGGAAAATTAAAACCATCTGTATCTTGGAAACGAATAATTTTTTTGATAATCATTTTATAGGAAGAAATTTGTTCATTTTGACGAGATCTACCAGATACTTAAGTTCTTGTAACGTTCTCAGCAGCTTCAATTAGACTCCTAGGAGCTAAGTAACGTGCATGGATATAAAAAATTGTGAATATCTCGAAAACGGCCACATCCAGCGTTTTTGAGGAAGTTTCTCCCTTCAATTGTGGAAAAAGGTGTGGAAATAAGGTTTTTTCATGAAAAGCGCCAAAAAGTTACTGTCAAAAAAGTGAGGGAAACTTGAAATGAATAATGACAGCGTACGCAGCGCCCTCTAGGTGCTACATAAAAATTGATTATAAATTATGATTTTCCACGTCAAAAAAAAAACACGGTTAACAAATTTCGTGCAAATAACTTATTTTTTGCGAAAGTTATTTTTAAAAAGCGAACAAAAATATTTAATTTCAAAACCCTGTATCTCCGAAATGAAGCACTTCCAGACATAAGTGTATATTATTTTTTTTTCTTAAAATTGTCTCAGGAATAAGTCACTTATATTACACCCTGTATATATATATATATATATATATATATATATATATATATATATATATATATATACATACATACAACGGAGATGTGATTCTTACAACAATTGGACTTTAGCTTCAATTTCAACTTTTATGAATACATTTTTATATAACCTTATCGATGTGAACCCGCTGAAGCATACTTTTGTCCTTATTTATATACTGGAGTTACGAAAAAATCTTTTGTATAGTCTATGTTTCTCTGATATTGAGCAAGAGTAGTATAAATTCAAGAAATTAACAGACGACTATATCTGAATCTGTGTAGAAAATAAATTACGTGCACGACTGGAGCAGGTCCGGCAATACATCATGTATAAGACATTCCAGATTTCAGTCAGGTCGATTATCCTCGTCTCTTCAAAGTTATTTTACCGTAGACTGCAGCGAGATGTTTAAAATGATGAAAAATCCGTGTGAGAAAATACAAGTATTCCTACTAACCATATATTAATGTGTTTGAAAGGAATTAAATTGAATACCCCATCCGAGACTAAGTAGTAGAAATGAAATTTCCTTCTATTTGCCTCTGCCAAGAATCAATGTTATATTAAAATCCCCAGTTTATAACATCTGTAAAAACTGAGAGCACATCACTTGGTGAAACATCATAAAGAATATAGTATAAACTTTAAAATAAAAAACACTTGGCTTATGTTTCACAATATGAAAAATATTTAGATACTGTATTTAGCAGTCACGAAAAGTCGACATGTTTCGAGTTATGAACTCATTATCAAGACTGACTACAGGATAGTATTACAACGTATTTTATAAGACAGACAAAAGCAAAGGTGATACCTGAAAATCAATTTGTTCGTTTACAAGGGGTAATTGAACAACAACGAACAAATTGATTTTCAGGTATCACCTTATATATTGTTCAGTTCGCCGTTTAAAAACTCGTTGAGACCACATGTTATATAGTTGATTTTATGTTTCCTATTAGTTCATCCCCTGAGACAATCAGTTTATCATGGTGCAATATAATTGCTCTAATTAAAGAGAAATCCGAACAGTGAGGGTAAGAATTTATTATAATACACTCACAAAGTTAAATGGCCAGTTATTTGAATTGATAACATGCAAGTGACAATTATTTTCTTAACCAACGTCATTTTAATTTAGAGATTTCTTGTGTTTTTGTGAGTTTTGAGATTTTGTTCAGTTCCTCTAAATTGAAAATCACAACACTTGTGAGTGCATTCTGTCAAATTTATTGACATTTTTTCGATTCAAATTTTTTCAACTTCCACATTACTTATGAAGCACAAAGTCCGACAACCAACAAATTTTCTTCACTTCTTTGACTCTGATTCAATTGCTTGACTTTTCTCCAACATTCATTCGACCTACTCAATACCTAACAAAGGTGTTTCAAAAACACATGAGTAGCAGAGTTCGAACACTGTGATGGTACATTCTGCTATTCTCTTTTTAGTTGAACCCCTAAGTTAATTTGAAGGGACTGAACTGAAATAATGCACACAGCTTGAATACCTGCAAAACGCATGAAATTTCTACATACGAATTGCGGCGGTGAACATATTTGAAACCCCTAAATAGCACCTACCTAACATTAACGTATAAATGATCTACCTACTAACTGAGGTTGAAGTGGCAGTAAAAATAACATACAGAACACTAGAAAATTCATCATAAAAATTTCGCAAATATCGACAATTTTTTTTGCGAGATAGAGGTGGACAGTGGGGGTATCCATCCAGAATGAGGCAAACCCGCCTTTTTTCGTTCGGCCTCGCTTCGCAACAACATGTGCTTAGGCACCGCCGCACCGAGACAGTACGAGGCACGTTTATCTGTGTTGTACGAGGTGTTGTACCTACGTTCGAAATCACATACCTCGAATCAATTACGTAATTTTTCCGCTTATATGTTAAGTGGATTTCAACTTAACGTTTATCAACTTTACAAAAGATAAGTAAATTACGAATTTATAACTACAATTTGGAAATTACGAATATTCTATTATGCACTAATGATCGAAAAAATAGAAGAATAGAAACAAAACTTGTCCACACTTGAGCACGTACCGAGGCAGATTCAGGAAGCCTCGCTTAGATGGATCGACAACGTTCGGTTCTAGAGATGGGCGTTATACACATCTGTAAAATGTGAATATATTTGTTGTTCCATTTAGATGCTTCAAGTATATAATTCGTAACAAGTTAATTAATATGCAACTCTAACTACCGTCTAATTGCAACCTCTCCTCATCCTGTAGGGGTGATATATATGCATTGTGTTGAAACTCTCTGTATACCGCCAAGTCAATTAGAATTCTACAGTATATATTATTTTATCATTGTTTGTATGTATCACTGTATATTATATATTGTTCTATCGTTTTGCTTTTATACTTATACTTATTCATAGCTGTAAACCATATTATATCTGTCTTATAATTGGGATTTCTTTTTTTTATTTAGAGGTCTCGGTGGTGATTTTTGTATGACTAATGCTAGCTCTAGTAAAATATTCGAAATGTTATTTGTCTATATTATATTGATACATATGTTATGACAATTTTTGTATTGTATAGATGGAATAAATATACAGAAATAAATAGAGTAATTTAGATATACATTCTGAAGAGGTATTTGCCTTGGTAATTCCTTATTTCATGGCTAACGTTCCTTTTGGAAAGACAAGACTAGGCAACTAGTTGGGAACTAGCAATATCGCTCTTAATAGGAAAATAAATAAGACTTTTGAATCCTTGATACCTACCTATTTCATCAGATAGATACAATATTCCAGTTACTCTTGGTTACTGTCATCATGTGTTTTTTTTCACAATCATTGATTAGTTTGTTTAGTTTCTTTATTATTTGTTACAGATTTTTCAAGACAGTTAAATTATGAGTACCTATCCAAGAACTTGAGGACGCATCATTATACATTGTCTCCCAAATTCAATGAAGAAAGAACAAAATTTGTTTGATAGAGATAATTAGCAATCAAATTGAAGATTAATCATTATTTCGAATATCTTCTGCAGTACCTACTTGAATATTTTCATTGTGTAGTCTGTAGTAACTTATTATTTTGTATCGTAAATTAAAAGTTTGGTAACTATTTCTGTTCTTATGTAATCATTGAAACAATTAATATAAAGAATTTTATATTCAAGAATATTTAGTGATTAATTTAACACCATTTAAGTGTAAATTCCATTTAAGTTGTTGATTTGCATACATATGTACATATATATATATATATATATATATATATATATATATATATATATATATATATATATATATATATATATATATATATATATATATATATATATATATATATATATATATATATATATATATATATATATAATTAAGTGAACTAGGACATTTATTTGAAACTAATCAAACAAACCTCCTAGCGGAGCTGGTAATAAGAGTTCACGCAGCATCGAAATATCCACTCAGGAGGTTTGTTTGATTAGTTTCAAATAAATGTCCTAGTTCACTTAATTTAAAACCACGGGCGTGTTTTCCTTTTAACACGAATAATTCTCACATATATATATATATATATATATATATATATATATATATATTTATATATATATATATATATATATATATATATATATATATATATATATATATATATATATATAATGGAAGCTATACCCATACTACGCTTTATTATATTAGAAATAAATAAGTCGTCACATATCTGGCTACATCGGTTATCAGCAAACATTGTATAAGAAGGTAGGTACGTACTAATCTTTTGTTTACCCAGTAATAAAAATCGAAAAATTTCCGGTTGACTCCAATTCTGGTTGACACACATCACATATTTTGTCTAATCAAGTTTGCTATAGTTAAACAATACCTGCCGCCAATGTGTTAGAATTAGATACATGATATATGTATAAGTTCAGTAATGTTAATTTATATATGGATATATATATATATATATATATATATATATATATATATATATATATATATATATATATATATATATATATATATATATATATATATATATATATATATATATATATATATATATATATATATATATATATAGTATGGATACAATACGATTAAAAAGTGTTGAAAAACTACATTTAACAAAATATAGAGCATTAAGCGGAGATTCACACTACACTACGTGATTTTACAATAAAATTCTAAAAGAAGAAAAAAAATTATTGAATTTTCCATATCTTCCATTTAGTTTCCACTAAAATTTTGTTTTGTAATCTCACAAAAAAAAGTGATAAATTAAATTTGAAAAAATATTTTGGTAAAATTACCACGCACGTTGAAAAAATACAAATTTTGGGTGAAACTGCAATTCACAATATAATTTTACAAACGAAATTTCAATATTACAAAAAATATAATTGAATTTTGAATATCCTCGTTGTAATTCAAATTACAATTTCGTTTTGTTATTTTTCAAAAAATTCCACTAAGTGAAAATTCAAAAAATTTTCTGTAAAAGTAAAAAGTATTCTATAGTATTTCGGCAAACAGTTTCGTAAGAATACCGAGCACGTTGAAAAAATGAAAATTTTGAGTGAAATTACAATTCACAATGTAATTTTACAATCGAAATTTCAATAACACAAAAAAGTTATTAAATTACCAACATCTTCATTGTAATTTTCATCACAATTTTGTTTCGTAATTTTACGAAATTTGTAGCAAGCCAATTTACAAACAATGTTTGTAAATCTGAAAAGCTTTTCAATGGAATTCGATGAACAGTTCCGCAAAATCACAATACGTGTAGTGTTTATACATGAAGATTGTAAAGTAACAACACATTTTAATAAGTTTCCTAACTTCGCTGGAAAATTACTAGAATTGTATTATATTTTTGCATTGGTGAACATTGATTTGTAATAATACTCAACTATTGCTTTGTAAAGGCATTGTAATTTTACGAATATTTTTAACAGTGCTGTTTCAGAAAACGTTTTGTTCTATTGTTAATAATGTGAAATTTGTACCTATATATTTTGTATGGGCTCGATGTATTTTTGGTACTAATATTGCACAGTAGGATTAATTTGATAAACTTCAATTGCAGTGACTAAGGAATTATTTGAATTGCGACAAAAGGTTTGCTGAACGTAATGAAACAATGTTTATTGAAATAATAAAATTTGAAGATGTTAATAACTTAGATAATTGGTTCAATAGAGCTTGCCTCTTAATTCAGCAATAGCAATATACGAGGACATATTGAAAAATTCTTAGCATACTATAGAACCAAACAAAATTGTCCAAATATTTTATTACTCAACATATTCTCCTATTAATTGTATACATTTATTACAGCGAACCTGCAACGTCTCTAGACCTTTCAAAAAAATGTTTCTTCTTGCTCTGCAAACCAGACCTCCACAGCTTTTATTACCTCATCGTTGGAAGAAAATTTACGACCTTTTAAACTTTTTTTCAGTTGAGGAAAGGGATGATAGTCGGACGGAGCCAAATCTGGTGAATAAGGGGGGTGTTCTAGTAATTCAACCCCTAAATCACGAATTTTTTGCATGGCAACATGAGATTTGTGTGCAGGGGCGTTGTCCTGCAAAAACAAAACACCTTTGGATAGCTTTCCGCGTCTTTTCTCTCTAATTTTTTCCCGTAGAGTGGTCAGTAATGTCGAATAGTAATCTCCAGTTATTGTTCTACTCTTATCCAAAAAATCAATCATGACTACTCCATGGCAATCCCAAAAAACTGAAGCAAGAACTTTTCCAGCAGATTTTTGGACACGAAACTTCTTAGGTCTTGGAGAACCGGAGTGTCGCCATTCCATCGATTGTTGCTTTGTTTCTGGATCGTAGAAATGTACCCAAGTCTCATCCATAGTAACAAGTCTACATCGTTTTCAAATCGAGCACAGATCGAACGCGATGCTACTACCCTTGCACGCTTTTGGTCAACATTCAAACATTTGGGGATCCATTTTGCAGCATTTTTGCTGCATTTTGTCCAAATTGACGTGAACCATATGATGAACGCGTTCAGTGCTTCAGATATCCGTTTTAGCCCAATTCAACGGTCTGTTAAAATCATGTCATGAACTGTATCGATATTTTCGGGGACTGACACAGAAACTGGCCTTCCCGATCGGTCATCATCTTCAATGGAAAATTTACCTCTTCTGAAGCTTGCAGTTCAATCTTTCACGGTCGCATACGAAGGACATTGATCACCACGGGTATTAAGCATATCTTCGTAAATCTGCTTACCTCTTAAACCTTTTAAATACAGGTACTTGATGATGGCTCGATACTCCAATTTTTCAATTTTCACAATTTGGTGGACATATTTTTTCTTTTAATTTATTGCGTAACTCTGGTTTACTTTTTTGACGTCAAACTTTACACTGACACTTCTAATAAGTTATTGTTCGTTGCTATGGTAACGCAATATTTTGTTTATGCAGAGAACTGGCCTAGGCTAACTAGATATCAATACATCCTCGTATATATATATATATATATATATATATATATATATATATATATATATATATATATATATATATATATATATATATATATATACAGGGTGATTCATTAAGGGTGGCGACCGGCCGTATCTCGGAAACCGTATGTCCTAGAATTTGGGGAAAAAAATTCTTATATACAAATCTGCCCTAAAAAAATTATTTAAAATGTTTTTGAGTCCATAGTTTTCCGCTAGGTGGCGCAAAAAAAAATATTCCCCAATTTAGGCTGGTAAAAAATATCAAATTTAGAAACTACTTTCCTAATTCGACAACTCTTGTAGGAGTCATTTTTCTGTATTACCTGTTCTGAAATCTTGTTTTCACGATTAAGGCCGCAATTTTGGAGCAATAGAGTTTAAAGTTTGTTAGTAGGTAGTTTCATATGATATCTTGGATAGAATTGCTTTTGGTATGAATTGGTTGATGGGTTGACCCTCCAAAAAATCTTGTTTACACGATAAATGGCGCATTTTTGTAGAAATAGAGTTGAAAGTTTGTAAGTAGGTAGTTTCGTGTGATATCTTAAATGGAATTACTTCTAGTACGAATTGGTTGGGGGTTGACCCCCACCCCCCGGGAAAGGAAATAAATCTTGTTCACACGGTAAATGGCGCTATTTAGGAGCAATATGGTTGAAAACTTGTAGCTACAAGTACAACTACATGTGTTTCCTCTTAATAGCTCATTATCTAGAGTCACAAATGAAACATGTAAAATTGTTTGTATAATAATGAAACTATATCCAATTGTGCTTTTAGTTTGATTAACCAAAATGTTTCATTAAATGTTGATAGAATTATCTTCATTGATTGTTCAATTAGGTATTTCATTTCAGATTATTATAGAAGGTATAGTAATTCCATATAGGTATATAGGAAACTCAAATCACTTCAATTAACATCTGGCCGAGTTTTATTTAGTAACCTAGAGTTTATACATTTATATAAATAATATAATTTCTCAGCGATAGGGCAAGTAGTATATCTACGTAATAAAACACCATTGAATGAAAAATCGATATGTTCGGGATTAGTGAACCGCCAACTTGTTCAGATATTTAGAAGTTGAAGAAAGTTTGATTTTATTACGTTGTGTGGCACGTTTCGTCCCTCCAAGGACTTCTTCGAACACTGAGGTGTGTCCGAAGAAGCAGTTGTACCGGAACGTGCATCACAATGTAATAAAAGTGTAATCTTTTAAAAATGAGGGTTTTTAGGTTCTAAGGTTTTAATGGAAATGGTCTTAAGTAACTGTTATATATGCATGTACACTAAAATGGTTATATATTATTCTATGGTTTCACTTAGATAAAAGAACATTGTATCTCTATGATTAATACTGTCATATATAGAAAATATAGAATGTAATAGATAATGGCGTACCTTTAGAAGATGTTAAGTTGTTATAGATTATTGAAAAAAAAGTATTGAAGTAGGTGCTGATTTTATTACTAAAATTTTCAAACATTAGGTTATGGGCCCAGCACGTTTCCACGTGCCTTTTCCCGGCTTTTTGGATTCACCTTTTATTTGTATTATTCCTTTTGAATTAACTGTATTACTTACTGCACAGTTTCCTGGGACCAGACCTGGGCCCATAACCTAATGTTTGAAAACTTTAGTAATAAAATCAGCACCTACTTCAATACTTTTATTCAATAATCTATAACAACTTAACATCTTCTCAAGGTACGCCATTATGTATTACATTCTTATATATGACAGTATTAATCATAGAGATACAAGGTTATTCTATCTAAGTGAAACCATAGAATAATATATAACCATTTTAGTGTACATACATATATATAACAGTAACGACCAAATTAGTATTCCAAATAAGAATTTATCAAACATATTCAGGAGATATCCTTGTTCACTGTATGTGATAATATGGTCAACTTGTATACTTTTCATGAAGTGATTGTTGAATATTGCGAATATCGCAACAAGTATTTAGGGAGCACGCTCTCGTGAGTATTTCCAGAGTTTTTAAACACTATGTTTGTGAGATCTGGAATCCCATACGGGAGCAATTAAAAATATGTTCACTCCGAGTCAAGTAACTTGCACTGAAGATATTTAATAAGATCGAAACAGCTTTATGCAGATTTTGAGTTGAGGTGGCTTGACGTTTTCTGAAAATTACTGTTGCATTGTGAATACAGATTTCGCGTCGCGGAATACATATAACCAGCTCCCTTGGAAGATTGATTGACAATTATTGAATAATTAAATCTATTAAGTATTTCGAAGGTGAATCATAAACAGTTTACCGAAATAAAAAAAGAGGCGTTTGGTTTTTTTTGTAAATATCTCAAAAAATTGAGATTTTCGATATCTGAAAAAAAATTCACAAAGAGGAGGAAACTTCCTAGAAGAAAGTTTGCACTCCCGGAACTGTAGGATCAATATTTATAATTTTCTAAGATGGGTAAACATAAGGCCGGAAACGAATAATCTGGCCTGCGCAAATCACGGCCATTTAGGACATTTTAACAATAAACATTAGGTATCTAACCATATAAAATACGAAAATTGAGAAATAAAAAAATTGAGGCACTAACTAGATAGTTGAATGAATAATAATTCAGCGGCAAAGAAATTTTATCGCGATTTTTCAATTAGTTATGCAATAGTTAATTAATAGTTTTTTGCTGCTCGAAAATGAACATTGCAAGTTTCATAACTGTTAAACTATAGATCTGAGATTTTTTTCCATTCTTGGAGCTAGTTTTGAAAATTTTCAAAATGGATCTCCCCTAAACAAAACGAAAATATTTAATTATTCAGTTTTTTATTAACAAATTACTTTTTTTTATTTTGACGCAGAAACAATATGGACTGCATGCAATGAATGACAACAAAGCACTGAAAATATCGTTGATAATTTCGTCGTGTTGGCTAGAAATCATTTAACCCTATTGGCGTTAAAAAGTCAGGTGACACGACTTCGCGCGTTTTTTGACCGCCAAATTGTCGGTTTGTGCGATACCGGCCTGCCGCGACGATATTCAAAACCGTCGCAGCATTTATTGTATGACACATTCATGAATTTGAGTCGATGCGATATCGCGTACGATTCATCGCGCGCGGAAAATCGTGCCGTTACCGTCCTGAGGCCCTACTATTATTTTCTCTTAAATTAGCCAAATAAGATGGAATCCCGCTTAGAAATTATTCAATTTGACATGTGATAAGGGTGTTAACTTTGCTGATTTTCATAAATTATATTATGTAATTTGTTATCTATTATTTTATTGCTGAAATTATTATTCCTGGTTATAATTACCTATATTATTCTTCTAGTTGACATCCACTTTTGAAAGAGTTATAACCAACAGAAGAATCATGCTATACAAATCTATAATTGGATGTTCAAATTGGAGTTATTCTATTTTTGTTATAGTAAAATGTAATGAATTCTTTGAGTTATTTTTTTTTCTATAATAAAGTGGTTGTGATGTTAGGCTGTAAAAATTTAAGGATAGTAGGTAATAAATGAATAAATTAGTTCCATAGTCGTAATTCAGATTAGTAAAAACACATGAGCAGCGAAGCTGTCACAAAGATCGTATTTTCCCCGAGATTTTCCCCTCATTTTTGAAATTTTTTACATGTGAATTCCTAACCCCATAAATCTATTTGGAGGGGCTGAAGAGGATGCACAAAGCTTATACACTTGAACCTGAATAAAATTAAATTCCTACATAAACATCACGGATGAGCATGATTATCAGTTTCACAGTAGATATACTACGTTGATATAGACTCATAAAATTAGTTCAGATTTCTGTTTTATAGTTAATGCCGGATGATGTACCTAATCTTGATTGACGAAAAACGAGGGTCAATTTTCAAAATTTTTTGAAAGAAGGTAAAAAAGAAGTTCAATTTTTAGTAAATTTTAAGAAATCATTGTGCCATCTTTTTTGAGTGGTTCCTTTCCAATAATTTTTTTGAAAGAAGGTAAAAAAGAAGATAAATTTTTAGTAAATTTTAAGAAATCATTGTGCCATCGGTAAGAATTCGCAGAAAACAAAGACTTATCGAAATAAAACTCGTGTTTCTGCATTGGATAATGTCTCTATATTCCTAAGCTTAGTAGATCTATTATGCTATGATACTGAAGTAGTTGTTTAGAAAGCTCGTCATATCTACGGGAGTACAGATGCCCTGCTTATATTTAATCGGTAAGGTGAACCGCCTTATACCGTTTGTAAACCGAGGATTGTGGGTTCGAGTCCCACCTCGCTCTTGGGTGTTGTGTGTATGTCCAGAATTTAGTGGTTCTATATATAAGATAAATTGTTGGGTAATGTACATAGTTTACAAGCCCATTGGCCGTTCGGAACCGGCGTTAAACTGTAGGTCCCTCGAGTTAAAAAAAATATGTTTCATTTAAGATCCAAGTCGCAAGAGTTGACATAAATTATTAAGCATTTATCATGTAATAAACTCTCGAACGAAAAGCCACGTGAGTTAAAAATTCACAAGACAATTGTTTTGCGAAATTGCTATTATTCACCATCTTTGTGTGAATGCAAATTTACTCTTTGAACTGCAAATAGCCAGCTCACTGGAAAGTTGCTCAATGTTTTGAATTATTTAATAACTGAAATGATTTTAGGGTGCTACAAATATGGTAAATATGTACTTACTATACTTTAAAAAGTAGTAGTAATGTTGGAATAACACAAAACAATCATTAATTTTAGTTTTATTATTCGAGATCTTCATTAAAACCAGTGAATGTACTTTTAAGAAATTTAATTCGCAATGATGTTTTGAATTGAAGAACTATATCAGATAAATACTTTCAATTCTATTTTTGTATACAAACAGTATGTTCATGATTGCTGAAATTAGTTATTGGTTCAACCAGAATATTTAAATATGGATAGATCATTTGAAAGGTGACTTTGATACATATTCAGTAAATATTTAACTTGAACTACATTATAATAGCATTTTACATTGTACACTAAAATATATTCAATCATTATCAGATCTTCACAAAAACTATTCACTGTTTAACGTTGCCATTTGATTTAATTCATAAGGGTCGTTATTATTAAATATTATATGTCGAATAAATTATGTTATATACATAAATATGAATTACCTTTCAATATTGAACAGTTCGCAGTTTTTCTGTTTTGCATTAGAAGCAGTATTACTTTTCCTAGTACTTATATTTCTCAAAATGAATTAAATCTAATTATTTCTATATATATATATATACCTCTTAAGTGTACACTGATATGAAATCTACTCAACAAAATCCAAATTAATAAACTCTGTTTCTCTGAATAAATTCCTGCAATATTCTTCTATGCTATTTCGTACGGTTCGAAATCCATGTCTTCTATCATCTTAGTTTTATTTTCAGTATGTTGGAAATTAGGAAAGTCGTATTTGGTTTTGAGTGGTTCCTTTCCAATAATTTTATCGTTGAACTGTATACCATAAATAGTTTGTTCCTGTGTTTTATCACCCCATTTTGTGTAAATTTTATTATCGGAATACTGCTTTTCGAGCTGATTGCTTGATTGTTTCTTTATACATTCATTTATTTCATTTTTATCTAATAATTTTTTATTTTGATCATCTTTCTTTTTATCCGGAATTGCTTTCTCTTCTGCTTCCGTAATTAATTCTTGGCGTTTTTCAAAATATTTTTGTCTGGATGTTGCAAGATTTTGGGTCCCTACAAGTTCCAATCTACTGCTACAACTATTAGACTTGACTAGTTTGAACTTTAATCCTTGATATTTCTTTTCTTTTTCTCCAATCGTGTTATATTTGCAGTGAAAATCTTTTGTTTCATTATTCTTTATTTCCTCCATTATCACATTCGTCAGACTCTCCTGACTGCACTGTTTCCTTACAATTCGTCCACCATAATAAGTTATAGTTGTTCCGTGTTTCCTAATTTTTTCCATTACGTCCTCAGTTATGTACTGTTGCTCACAACATGGTTCTTCGTCGAAAGAATCAAGTGAAGTATATTCAATATTTCCATTGTCCGAATTCATCGAACGGGCCGAACTTAAAGAACAAATATATTTGTCTAGGTCTATACTCTTTCTATTATTTTCAGTTTTTCTTCTATTTGTATTAGCAAAACATTTTTCTTTTTTTTCGAACAGTTGCCTTACTTGTTTCACAGTATCTGGATTTGGTAGCTCATCATCGTTCACTTCCTTGTTTACCCTGACAGGATGATAATAGAAGTGTTTCCTCAGTCCACTTTTCTGATTGTCAGTTTCATTGGGTTTGTGGAGTAATGGTGTCACGTTTTTCGCCGGTTTGTGATACTTATTTACGTTATCTCTAATAATTGTGGTCCGAATAGGTTCAATGATAACTATGTTGTTATCTATAAGTAATTCTTGAAAACTGTAATCTTGCAGATACTGCATCAATCCGTCAAATTGTGATTCCCTATCGCAGTTTGCGAAAATTCTTTTCTGGAATAAATCGGATTTAACCACACGGTACCTGACATAATCGAATTCCGGGTAAGTTATGCTCAGAGACTTGGTAACTGGCTTATGTTGTCTCTTTTTCTCAGTTTTAGTAATTTCTAGTTGCTTTTCCGAATTATCGATTCCGTTTGTTTGATTGGCGGAATTTTGTTTCTCTATGATTTCAACAATATTTGGATTGAGACTTTCGTATTGAATGTTTTTATCGTGGACCGTATTCTCGAAAAAACTGCAGGTGTTTTTGATGAGTGGAGATACCTTTTCAATTTTTTCTGGTTTATTTTCGAAAAACTGTTTCGTCATTTGAACTTTATTAACAGGTTTATCGTTTTTGTTTTCTTCTGATTCGAACTTTTTCTTCACATTTTCTACTTTTGTTTGAACATCTACTATTTTGCATTTTGAATTATCGTTTGTTTTGCTTCTTTCTACATCTGAATTATGCCCTACTAGTTTATTCCAGTAAGTTCTCATATTTCCAAGCTTATCTTGATATTCTAACTCTGATTGGCTCAGTTCCATTGTTACTTCTATTTCACTCTGATTACAGTTATTTTCTCGATTCTCCAATGTTTTCGTTTTTAATCCAATGATTTCAGGTTTTGTGTCTATTTTATTGTGATTATTATCTTCTAAAGTTTGATTTAAATCTTTCACTGCTTGTAAAAATTCTTCTGCTTTTTCTAATTTTAATTGGCTTTTCTTCTTCTTTGGCACCTTTGCTAGTTTAAGTTCAAAATCAACGGGAATGTTACTATTGGCAGTTAAATCAAAATGCCTTCCAATATTAACTATGAATCTGTTTTCAGACTCCCCAGATTTTGCAATCTTTTCGCAATACCTCAGCTTTCTATCAATTTTATCGCACTTATTCAAGTTTTTACATACTGTTATGTCCGGCAGTGAGTAAAAATTATTGTCAACTAAATTAGTATGTTTTTCTTTCGAATTTTTTCGCGAAAGATTTGGAAACTTTTTGATAAGGAAATTTTGGAGGGGTTTCTTTGATCCTTTCTGAGTTTCCAAAAATTCCTTTAAATAGTTGTGACTGTGTTGTTTTTCCTTATTTTCTACTCTAGTTTCTTCATCCGTTGTACTCGAAATAGAGGCGGTGTTGCTGTCGACTCTGACAATTGTTTTGTAATCTTCCTTGGTTTGTTCGCTTCCGTATTCTATGTTTATGTTCGTGGCTAATTTGTTTTCTTGATTTTCAAGTTCTGTTTTTGTTTTCTCAGATGATTCATCCTCTTCAGTTTTTTTATTCCTTTCTATTGTCACGTTATGAGTTTCGTAAAGAGGATTTATCTCAACCGTTGAGTATATTCCTATTGAGTTATCTTTCAAGCTAATCACTTCTTCGCGAGTTACTTCTGTTTCTTTTCCACTTACTTCGTCAACCAATGGCGACGTAGGAATTTTATGTGGCTTTTCTGTTTCTAATTGACCACTTGCTTTAGATTCTTGTATGTTCTCATTTTTCTCAGACTTACAAATTGTCGCCGGAAAGTACTCCTCAGATTTTATAACGGTCGGACTCCTAATGGTCCTCGGTTTTTCGTACGTGGCGTCCTGCAAGGCTCCGTAGAGGGGTCGATTCTTGCTGAGGACGATATTCTCGTCGTACGAAATACTTTCCGGCTGCTCTTGAAAATTTTGGGTCGACAAATTGTCACAAGATTGATATTTCTTATATCCAATCGTAGATACAGAAATGTTATCGACCGTTGAAACGTTATCGGTGTTGTCCGATTCGTACCTAGAATCGGGATAGTAATTGGGTAAGTTGAGAACTGGAACGTCAGCTTTCTGATATTGTGGCAAAAACTCTAAACTATCGTATTCGTTCTCTTCAGGGTATTGGGCATGATCGATGGTTGCTCCGGGGTTGTCTTTTGTTCGTGTTGATTTTCCGACGGTCAGGGATGATTCCAAATTAAATTTTCGGTCAGCGATAGTTCTACTCGATCTGCTGTAGAGGTCCTCTGTGCTTGTGACACGTGATCCGTACCTAGAAAGAGAACTGATTCATTAATATGATTTAAACAGGTTTTTAATTTGTTAATTGAAAATTATTTAAATGATTAGGAAAAATTCCGGACAAGATTCACGAATGTTTTATGAATAGAGTGATGAAAGTTTAACGAAAAATTCTACTTCCCGGTCCAAGAGCCTCCACACATTACTTATTTACACAGCAGTAATATGTGTGCGATAAAGTAGTATTTCTATGTACTATCAGTGTATTCATACTGAAAGCTCATTGCTTTGGCCGACGGCCGATTTCCAGTTACCAGGTGCTAAAGGTGGGCAAAAACTCTACTTTTCCTAAATTCTTAAGGCAATTTGAATAATAATTAGCAGGATAATATAAAAACCTCAATTTAAAAAATAAGATGCATCAATGAGATTTCCTTCAACTGGACCTCAATTTTACCATAATTAAATTGATTCACGGTTTATCCTATTTTCGGCATGTTCCCGGAGTAGCTATCTCTCATAATTTCAAATATTAGAGGATGCGTTTTTCGCGGCAATGTTCTACTTATTTTTCAAATTAAAGATGGCGTCAACAGAATTTTGAATGCTCTTCTGATTTTTCAAAGACAACGTGGAATTGAAAAGTATCACTTCTGTTTTAACCCCCGTAGCTTTAAACTTATCGAAGAAGTTAAAACGTCTTCATACATAATTTTTCATGGAGAATCGAGCGACGTAGTTAGTTTTCTCTATCACCTTACGGTTTTTAGGGTACGAACACAACAAGTAAGTCGCGGTGGATACCACTAGTTAAGTCGCGGTCGATGTCGACCGCACATAGCAAGGAGGTTACCAGCGATGCTCAGTCGAACCAGAGTTGCCAATTTACGCACGAAATGTCAGACGCCACACGTTTTCTATGCGAGCTGCTGTTGAGGGCGATGACAACACTGCGCTGAACGCGCCAATCACAGCGAAGCATCCTTGTAGACCGCGCGGTAAGCATCCATGCAAAACAAACTGATTTGATTTTCAAAAACCTCCTGGGTGGCATCGCGCTAAACCTCCACCGCGACTTACTTGCTCCATTCGCTCAAATTCAACTCAATTTGTTTGTTTTACATAGATATCGACATCGACCGCCACCTACACCTCCAACGCGACTTGTTATGTTCGCACCCTTAGTTATGAAGCAAATATATATATATTTTTTAATGGAAGACCAATTTTATTTTTTCTATTCATTAAGCACATTGACCCAAAATATACAATTGGATAGAATTATTTTAAAAAACAAGCTCATAATTTAAGATTTTCTAAAATTTTCCATTCAGAAGGTATAAGGCTATCGCTAATTTGTTTCGAACAAAAAGCAAAATATCAAAAACTTGGCGGTTTCGTCAGTTTCTTGTTATTAGTGAAATTTTTGTTTTGTTTTGGTGTTTCTGTTTCACTGAAATAGTGTAGGTAGTATTGTTTCTCTATTTTTTTTACGAGAATGGCGGTTTCAAAAATAATGAATAGTATGATATGTTGCTCTGTTTCATACAATGTAATGAAAATCCCAAGAAGCTTGGGAATTATATTTACAAAGTTAACGTATTTTGAGTGCTATTGCTAAGATATGTTTATATCGAGGTTTATATTAGATATCCAGAGGGAAGGCAACCTTTCCCAGCCATATTTCCTATTTTAAATAAAATTTAGTAGAGTACACATCATTTATCCAGCCCTGTCCTAAGGCATACACCAAATAACATAGAGAGAAAAAAGATCTGAACGTAATGAGATATGTAGAAGCGTAGCCTTCATCTTCTAAGCAAATATATTAAGAAACTGGTGCAACCAAGTCTGATGCTGATAGAATTTTGCAAAAAAAATAAGTGTGACCCCTATAAATTCTACTTAGTTCAATATTCACCGCAGTGCCGAACGTTGTTTTGAAATTGGTATTTACAAAAAATCCATTCGGATATTCTTTTGACAGACTCGTCATTTGGTTCGATACAAAAAGTAGTTCCGAAGAAAATCACCATTTGATTTTTGAGAGAGCACAAGGACGATTCGGGGATAGGGTCTCATATTTCATGGAAAAAGTTTCCTTGACGGTGGCGCCCAAGCCACAACCCTGTGTTTTTAAGAGCACACGTGCATTCGATTTAACTTTTCGAAATTGGCCTATTATTCTTTATAACGCTATCAGTAGAATAACAAAAATGTCCCAATTCTTCAGAAGGGGAAAGGGCCGTTGAAAATCACTTTTAAGAACTGGACTTTTTCAACATTATGCAAATCTTTTGTTCTTTCTAACTCGATATTTTTGAAAAATTCAATAACTTCATAATAATTTAGTTAAAATGCTTTAATAAATAATTGGGAGTTGAGAATTAAAAAAGTTATTTTGAATTGAGTTTGAAAGTATAATATAGTGAATTATTACTTACATGAATTTTGTTTTTAATGAATTTTATCCATATCCTACCACTTAATTGGACACAAATTCAAATTCTGAGGTTGATATTGAAAATAATTGTACACAATTATTATGGACATATATTTTTGAAAATTTTTAATTCTGTCAGTTATTGAAAGCGCACAATATACGTTATAATTATAAGAAGAAATATGGAGGTTATTCAATTTAAAAAAACATATGTTCGCTTCATAACTAATAAACGGAAGGCAAGAGAAAAAACTGACAACGCCAAGGGATTCTACCGAATTCTATAAGAAAACGTTTTAACTTCTTTAATAAGATTAAAGGTGAGTGGAATCAACATAAAGAGTATTTCATTTGAAAATAGTTTGAGTATTTCAATTACTACAAAATAATATTTTTTTTATCACCATTTAAAAAACAACCCAAAGAATTTAAAGCGGTCATTATAATTTCTTTAAATGAGTGATGTTTCTATATTCTATTATTGAATTGATCTGCAGAAACCATTTTTCCGTGAAATCGATTTTATTTCGAGTATAGGGCATAGGGTATACTTCATGAATGCTCATTAGAATTTCACGAGATATGCAATAGAATACACCCTAAAAATGTATTTATTCATATACTCGTTTATATACAATAAGCTTAATGCTCAATGGGCTTATAAACATTGTGCATTACCTAACTAATTATCTACTTGAACCACACAAACTCGTAGACATACACTAACATCCAACAGGATTCGAACCCAGTACTTCACAGGTAGTCACTCTACCTCTGCTTCCAAGTATGGAATGAGTATGATAGACTAAGCATACATTATATTATAAGTTGTTGAAATTTTCGACTATTCAACAATAATTGAGGTTGAAATTAATGAGCAATTCGAATTTTATACTGTTTTTCAAAGCTGCGTTTTCGTAAGTTCCAATATACCTAATATTTGTCACAATTGTAAACTGAGATTGTAGAAAAAAATGAAGGACACCCTACTGCGTAGCACTAGGAATGATAAAACCCTTCGGCGCATGAGCATGTCATCAATATTTTTTTAATGTACCTATTATATAAATTAAATAACAATGAAAATCGATTTCACGGATGAAATGAAGCAAAATTGCAATAAATGTATTAATAATTCGATATTACGAATAAAATCCGTGAAAATTTAGCAAAAAAATTCATTGTTTCACTGTCGAATTTGAATATCCTACCCCGGCTCATTTTGCTGCAAATTATGAATCAAATTGATAAGATATCTCTATGGATGGGAAGCAGACAGACGCAGAATCAAGCTGAAGCTATCAACGTCGCTTGGTTACCGTGGCACACAGAGCACTTCGACGCATGTTTTGTAGGACTTAGTACATATCGACCTTGGCGCATGCGCATGTCGTAATGCCTATCTAAAAAATGCTATAATTTTTTATTCTTCGTTGGGAAAAATTGGGAACAAAAATTCTCTTATGAAATAATATGTATTTTATCGATATCCGTTGGAATTTTTAAAATCGGACCAGATCCCAACTTTTTTTCTTGAAACTTTAGCTTCGCCTCGGGGTAAAAACGCTATAATTTTTTATTCTTCGGTGGGAAAAATTGGGAATTAAAATTCCCTAATGAAATCATTATGTATTTTATCGCTATCCGTTGGAATTTTTAAAATCGGACCAGCTACTAACTTTTTGTCGTGAGACTATAACCCCTTTAGCTTCGCCTCGGGGTAAATATAAGTTTTTTGAGGATTATCAAAATAAAGACATCAGCATTGTGCAAGGTTTACCGACGTAGGTGAATCTGTTTTACTTCTTGATAAATGTATTCATGAAAAACTTTTTTTTATAGGCGGAAAATTCAGAAAGGTTTCGCCTTTTAATTGTTTTAAAGGTTTTCAAGAAATTGATATCCAATGACTTCCGTGAATGTTTGTTTTCAGTACTCTGTAGTTATTTATCGTATTTTAAAATATGAAAATAAGTAGGTATTCGAATACAATTCTCACCTTTGGTCCCTTGGATTCCTGTCAACCAATCTAGCTCTCGGAATTAGTTGATGTCTCCTGTTAGGTCTGTCGTCGTATCTAATTTCCAAACTATTGAATACGTCCTCTTCTGTCAGAGCCAAACTCCTGCACCTTCTCAGACTAAGTGATTCTTGAGGATGATTCCTCTCTACGTTTAAATTCGATACATTGTCTAGACTTCCTCTCTGATATTTCGTCGGTTTCGGTGCTCTGGTGTATGTTGAGTTGCCTGCTTTTCTATTTGAAGTTGTTCTAAGTTGCTGGTTATCTTTGTGACGGTTATTGTTCACGCGTAGATTATTTATGCGTGGATCTTCTTCAGTCCTGAAAAGAGATATTTTTGTAAAGAAAATCTTTGTTGTAAGCAGTTTTCAACGCAAGCACGAGAAAATTTCGCGCGTGCAGGAAATTTTTCAAATCAGTGGCAACATATTGAAAATTCATTATGAACAACATCCAAAATTCAGCCCCCTAGAGTTTTTGAGAGTGAATGGAGCTGAAGACAACCGAGTATTTTTTAGTTAGAGGGTTAAAAATGTATACGACTATTGAGTTGATGCTGTCTACTGTAGTCATTGCTGAGTAGAGATTTATTACTTTTTTTGTTTGTGCGCACGTGCAGATTGAGTTAGACGATCGAAATTTGATACGTGGCTTGAACTGAAATCGAGTTGTAGGTTTTAACTGGTTTCCTTTAGCGAGGGAGTTCTGCTGCTCACGCGTTTTCAGTTTTATTTTACCCTTAAAGAATTATTGACTATTGTACAATGTGTCCAATTTTCTATTCTTTTGAATGGTATCTCCGTTATTTTTGAATATAGAGAGTTGCGGTTTTCGCGATACTGTGATACTTTTTTTATAAAACTGAAGATGCCGTCAACAGAATTTTAATAGCCCTTTTAGTTTTTAGGATACAGGGCATTTTTGAAAATGTTGCGTTTTGTGGTCCTCGTCGTATCGCCGTTATCCTTCATCTTATCGAAAAGGTAATACAACATTCTTATACATTTTTTTCCGTAGAATGCAGTGGTCTAGATAATTTTTGTTACATATTTACGATTTTCGAGTTATAAAGCAAACTTATGTTTTTTTAAATGGAATACCCTGTATATTATAGACTATAAAACTATAAAATTTGTCTTTTTTTTACCTTTTCAAAAATATATGATAGTATAAACTTTTTCTCAGAAACGCGCAAATAAATGACAATTTTCATAAATTAAATGCATAATTCAAGAGTAGGCCATGGATATTGTTCACAAGAAACAAAAATAATTAATGTCAAACCAATATCATCGGTTTTTGGATAGACTTTTGGTTCTTATTTTCGTTCTTTTGGTATTATTATTTAATTGATATTAATCAATGTCGAATAATGCAGAGTATGGAAATTATGAAAAATATGATATGCTGGTATGCTTTATACAGAGTAATGAAAATTCTGAAGAAGCTTCGGAATTATATTTCCTAAGGTAAGTAAGCTATAACGGCGATGAAAATCTCTTTTATCATTTTAATCCTTTTTTTTTAGATATCCGGAAAGAAGGCAACCGTTTTTTGAGATATTTGCTCGTTTAAGAGCAAATTTAGTTAAGCACGGATCATTTGTTCACCCGCGTGCTAAAATATACAACAAAGAGAACAGGGAAAGAAGAGAGATAGATACTTTGGGATATATAGAAGCAACACCTTTGTCCTTATAGAAAAATTGAGAAGAAAAAAAAACACCTACTATTACTATCAATGATTTTCTTATGATACTTCCGATTAAAACGCTAAATTGATTGGTTTATTCAAATCCGCTACACATGAAACAATATGTTTTATACATCTCCTTCTAAATTGATTTTTGAGTTTGAAGATGTGCGTTTTCATGGGATTTGAATTGATTAAGAAGAATTCTATACAGTATGTATATATATATATATATATATATATATATATATATATATATATATATATATATATATATATATATATATATATATATATACAGGGTGTTTTTTAATTGAATGTAAATAATTTAGGGGGTGAATTTTTGGCCCATTTTTAGAAGAAACCTTCATATGAACGCATGTCCTAAACGTCCTAGTTTTTGAGATACAGGGTGGTCAAGTTTCAGAAAATAAATCATTCAAGAAAAAATACAAAAAGAAATGAAATTGATTCGTTTGTTCGATGCACCAGTTTTTCTTTAACAAAAATCTATTTCCTGCAATGTGATAATGTTATGATTATGCAGAGAATCAGTTTGAATTTTTTTTAAGCGAAAACCATGCGTCGCTTGAAGGAAACTCAAGAGATCGAATTTGTTCAGAACAGAATATACATTTCAAAAATAATTTCAGTTTTAAGAAAAATCAGTGGCGTACCATAAATGTTTGCTGAAGTATGCAAGGCAAATTCTGCATGAACGCCACTGGTGGAAAATTTGAAACCTGTATTGCGTCAAAAAATGCACATTGATGAGTAGTACTTGCATACCAAATTTGATTGAAATATTTGGTGTGGTTTTGAAGTAATAAATGAAAAACTAGGACGTTTAGGACATAAGTTCATATGAAGTTTTCGTCTCAGATTGGGCTCAAAATTCACCCCCTAAATTATTTACATTCAATTAAAAACACCCTATATATATATATATATATATATATATATATATATATATATAGGGTGTCCCATAAATCAACGTCAAGCCGAAAACTGGCAATAGGCCAGGTCGTGACAGTTACTAGAAAAATATTTAAAAAAATCTTGGTCATGTACTTTTCAAATTTTATGGATTCAAAAATAAATCTCAAAAAGTGACACCTTGTGATGATCTTTCAAGTCCTGTGACTACAAATATTAACTTTTCGTCAGTTTGTTTTCTGTGATGTTACCATGAATAACCCTTCTGTAAATTACAGTTAAAAGTTGAAACATAACTACCTCAGTTTCAAATAAAATGTTAGATTTTTGCCCAACATTGAATTCAAAATTATTACATCACCCAACTTTAACCGCGTGTAGTGTAAAAAAAATGTACTACACTATTTTGGCAAGTAACTTTAAAAGATGGCGCGTTTAGTCTGGATTCCAAAATGGTATGCCACTTACTAATTGCTTCTTCTTAATTGAGAAAAATTTTTTTTTTAATGAAGCCGGATTTAATACAAGTTCGATTGAGACGAAGAGTGACGTTATTTGACTAGTGCGAGCGAGACAGATGGTGACGCTACTTTTTTAAGTGTGAGCGAGATAGATAGTGACGCCACTCTGGCGAAACAGGGATGCGTTAGGTAAATTGTGCAATACTTCAGTATTTGTATTGACTTCGTACTTACAACTGTGGCTTTGTTTATTGGACTTGATTTGCATTGTGCTTTGAATTTATCTGCACTGTTTCTGACGACCCCGGACTTGTTTTAATCGTAATCCCGTGTTTTGTATAATCTGTTATCATGCCATCTCGATACACCGCACAAGAATACGCCAACATGCATCTCATTTATGGACAATGCTTATGCAACGCCAATGCTGCAGCAAGAATGTATCGTGAGAGATGCCCAAATGCTGAGCGTTATCCCGATCATCGAGTATTTATTAATGTGCATCGGTCATTATCAGAGGGTCGATTCCCTAGTCAAATGGTTAGCGATGGAAGACCCGTAATGCCCTACGAGGCCGAAGTCCCGCAAGCAGTTGAAGAAGACCCAGGTATCTCAGTACATGGAATTCAATAGAGCATAGGAGACCCCAAAAGTACTGCATAGCCTATTTAAAAAAAAAACGAGTTTCACCCATACTATGTTGGTACGACGAGTACAAAGTCTGCTACCTAGAGACAGTGCAATTTTGTCAAACGATGTTGCAGAAGCACCGAGAGGAGTGGCCTGCACGTTCACCCGATTTAAACCCCATAGATTTCTTTTACTGGGGTACGATGTAGGATATCGTGTACTCTGAACTAATTCAAAATTAAGACGAGCTGCGCCAATGAATTGCAGAAGCCGCTGAATACATCAACTTGAGAAGATACGCCCGTCTTATTACGCGATCATTTTTAAAGAAATGTAGAGTTTGCATTGCAGCTGAAGGTAAACAGTTTCAACATTCAATATAAACTTAGTAAATCTGATTTAATAAAAATTATAACTAAAGAAATCCAACAACTGAATTTTATTTCAAAGGCACCTAAAACTAAAAAATAACTTTTTTTCCTCAGCTAAGAAGTATCAATTAGTAAGAGGCATACCATTTTGGAATCCAGACTTAACGCGCCATCTTTTAAAGTTACTTGCCAAAATAGTGTAGTACATTTTTTTACACTACAAGCGGTTAAAGTTGGGTGATGTAATAATTTTGAATTCAATGTTGGGCAAAAATCTAACATTTTATTTAAAACTGAGGTAACGTCACAGAAAAAAAACTGAAGAAAAGTTAATATTTGTAGTCACAGGACTTGAAAGATCATCACAAGGTGTCACTTTTTGAGATTTATTTTTGAATCCATAAAATTTGAAAAGTACATGACCAAGATTTTTTAAAATATTTTTCTAGTAACTGTCACGACCTGGCCTATTGCCAGTTTTCGGTTTGACGTTGATTTATGGGACACCCTATATATATATATATATATATATATATATATATATATATATATATATATATATATATATATACAGGAATTTTTAATCAATTCAAATCCCATGAGAACGCAACATTTCGAACAAGGCAAAATGCTCACCTAATGCATTTATTTTGGAATTAACTTTTCCCAGTAAACATGTATAAACAATTATTTATAATTCTGTACAAACACTTGAAATTGTTGTTTTCTCATCCAAAATAACTCATTTCAGCGCTGGTATATTTTCCTAAAATTTGTACCTAAAATAATCATTTCAATGCAAAACTGGAAATCCAATCTATATAATCTTGTAATAGTTTTCTACCAAGTATTTAATCATTCTACTTTATATCTCGTTACATAGTAATAACTCATGTTCGAAAATATCCATCTAATACGAGATGATTAACCTCACATTCGTTTTTGAAGATAATCGTGAACTAAATGCATAAATTTAATTCTTAAAATGACCATTAATTCTAATTAGACCATGTAGTCTTCATTTAATGCCTAGTAGTTTCACAAATAGGTTGCAGAATCTCTATAACAATATAATTTTAAACTATACTCGGTTCGATTTACCCAATTCCCCACATTATGAGGTAACCAACACACTGGGATTTATGTACCAATAAGTGCAAGATTTTATGGCAGTGTAAAAAATAATTTACCGTGAACATCACTCGTCTCAGTTATTGAAGTGATTAATATAATTCCTCCAATTAACGTTACGTCTTCTATTTTCTCATTAATTTGACACAGTTCCAATCAGAGCGTTGAGCGCGAAATGAGTTCGAATAATTAGTGAATTAAACTGTATTCATGTTAAGAGAAATACTGCTGCCTTTCTGGTGGCGGCAATATTTGAACAGACCCGGACTCCAATTGGCAATGGGACTTAATCAATGGAGTATACTGCCGTTCTTACCATTTGATTACAAATTCATTTAAGAGTACCTATGATTTGAGGTGTTGGATTTTGGAATTATGTGGGGATTTATTTCATAATGAGAATGTATTCATTTGAGTTGAGTTTAATTCGGTAATCAGATGCTATTACATCCAACATTCAGGGGCTTAGCTATCGCCGTATTAGCCGTATCAATGATACGGGGCCCCGGATTGCAGGGGCCCCGAACGTATGGAAGCAAAAATTAATAAAATGTTATCCACAATATCACTTAAACTATTAGGTTTCTTGCTTCAACAGAAAAATATCATATCATAAAGAAGTGCGCAACATGCCTATGTGAAGAAGTTTTCACAAAAAATACGAAAGGCAAAAAAAGAATCTCTCTTTTGCCCCACTGTAAGTGTTGTATACATCTCGATAACAGAAAATGATGATAATGTACATAAAGAAGTAAAACTCTACTAGTCTTTTTTAAAGCAGTATCCGATTGTAGTGCATAAGGATTTAAAACTGTTATTTCAAATGAAATTTAATTTCGACTAGAAAAGAATGTCAATATGTAATTAACATTTTGAAGAGCTACGATTTTTTAGTGCTTGTCGCCTTTTTTTCTTCACTATTTGCAATCATCAATCATGTTTCTAACAGCATGAAAATAATGACAGAAGGCTAGCATTTTACTAAGTAACCTTTTGAATAGACTGAGCGAAATAATAAATCAAAATTCATTCCAAGATTTGCTAAACGAGTCCAGAGTCCAGATATTTAGCAAAAGGGTAAGAACTGTTTTCGAAAATAAAAGAAGAAGATAACTAACTTTTTTTCTGATGAGTTATCGGAATATGAGAGAATTTCAGACCCGAAATCTTACTTTAAAGTCACTTTATACTATTGCTGTTTAGATATATTAATTAATTTCTTAAACTAAACACAGATCTCAAGGCCTCTGTGACATAAGTCATATGTTCGAACTATTATAACCGGAGAAACTCTCATCTTTTTCAAATAGGCCAGTCAATGACCATTTTCCCGTGTATTTATCCCATACAGCACCGATTTTCATAAAAAATTGGATCTAGAATCTACTTACCATCTATTTCAAAGTCTACCCTGTGGCGGGGGTTGCTTTTTGCCTGGGGGTGGGTGCCACCCCTTATTGGAGTGAAAAAAATTTCTTTGAAAATAAGTGCGGAAATCGATACATCGACTGATTCTAAGCAACTTTCGTTACATGAAGTTTTTTCTGAAAGTCAATAGTTTTCCACATATTCGCGGGTGAAATTGTAGGTTTTCAGGCAAAAAAAACCACGTTTTCAGATTCTTTTTCGCAAATAACTGGAAAAATATGCATTAAATCGAAAAAACTGTTGAAAACAAATTTATAGCTTATAAAAAAACAAAGAAAATCGTATATCTATGATCTATGCAGACCCAATAACAATGGAATTATTGCTTGTGGAAAGTTGACTGGTATTTTCAATAACCAAAATAGAAAGTTTCTACGTACAATAACCAAAAAACCAATGCATTTTTCGGGGAGAACTCATTGAAATTTTTTCAAAGTCCTTTAAAAAACCTCCATTTTCGTTTTTTATAAAAGTTTTTAGCTATGAAGAGAATAATGTCGATTCCTATTTTTTCGTTGGATAAAAATAGTGAAAATCTTACCCTCTCTTCCACCCCCTGAAAAAAATCGTTGCCAATTTACAATTCAATTCATTTATGTTTTTATAATACGTTCTGAGTGTTTGACCAGTTTAAAGTACTTCTTTTTGAAAAAAATTGATTTTGAAGAGAGAAAATCATTTTCGTAATTTAGCGAAAAATCGCCCTTTCTTCAAAATAACTCAAAAACTATTAATGATACGCAAAACTTTTGAAATACGAAATTGTTCGTTTTTCTTATTTAAACATTTTGGCGTTTTATTTTTTTTTATAGGTTAAAAATTGAATAAGATATGGCCATTTGAAGATTGCGTGCGTTCGCGCAAAGTACCTTTTTTGAGCCCTTTTTGCATGAACCTTTCTGAAAATAAAATCTGAAAAAAAAATTATTTAGATGAGCTTATAGCCATCAAAAAACCTACCAAATTTTTTTTTGAAAGACTTGATTGCTTAAAAATTAAGCGAGTTATGGGGAAAAACCAAAAGCACATTTTTGTAGAAATTGAAGTATCTTGATGAATACACTTAGTGGGAAATGCTAATCAACTTTCAACAAGCTATAATTCCGTTTGTATTGGGCCGAAATACATCATAAATACACAATTTTCTTTGTTTTTTTTATAAGCTATAATTTTGCTCCCCCCAGGTTTTTCGATAAATGCATTTTTTTCCAATTATTCGCGAAAAAGAATCTGAAAACGTGTTTTTTTGCCTGAAAACCGACAATTTCAGTGGCCAATAAGTCGAAAAGTATTGATTTTCAGAAAAAACTTCACGGAACAGAAGTTGCTTATAATAAGTCACCTCATCGGTTTCCGTACTTATTTTCAATGAAAAATTTTTCTATCCCAAGAAGGGGTAGCATGCACCCCCAGAGAAAAAGCAACTCCCGGCAGAGGGTAGACTCTGAAATAGATGGTAAGTAGAACCTTAATCCAAATTTTCATACAAATCGGAGCTGTATGGGATGAATACGCATTTTATACTTTTTTTACCGTCATTGACTGGACTATAACGAAATAATAAAAAAATGCCGGCAAACTGGTAGACAGATATGTGAGGAGAGCACTCGCATCATTATGGGTGACAAAATTATTCCATGGTCATCGGGGTCCAAAAACCTGGGACTGATGTTAGATGTAAATTTGAGGTTTACGGGACATATAAATATGCTTCTGAAGAAAACTTTCGTGAACCTTAAGTTAATATATGGATGTTGGGAACTCTTGAACCAAAGGCAATTGAAATTACTTTGTGATGCCTTGGTGCTGTCTCACTTCAACTTGCTGATATTATCTATGGCCCTTGCCTCTTGAAGACTGACGAAATGAGAGTAAAAAGGATTCAGAATAGTTGTATCCAAGTGATATATGGTCTCAAGAGAAGAGATCACGTGTCTCACAAACTCGCTGAATTGAGGTGGCGGAATATGAAAAATAGGAGGCGTTTACATGTGTCATGTTTTACATTCAAACTTTTAACTGAAAAAAAGCCGGTGCACCTCCATAGGAAAATTAGATTCAGATCTGATATTCACAATTTAAATATAAGATTTAAGAACAGACTTGCCATTCCTCGTTTCAACACTTCTCTTTTTAAGCGTTCCTTCTCATACATTTCAGTAGCTACAATGAATAGTATACCAGAGAACTCTTTTTGTTGTTAATTCGTTTCGTTTAAGAAAAGAATGAAACAGTTACTTTTAGGCCAGCAGTAGCAATTGCCTCTATTCTGTATTTATTACATTGTACAGAGTGGTCCAAATTATTATTATTATTATTATTATTAAACATAAATGAAGGCTGGGGACAGAGTCCCATGTAAGCCTAAAAACTAAAGAAATTAGAAAATTGATACAATGCATGCAGAAAGAAACTAAAAACAACTAATATAAGCACAGAAACAATTAACCGAATAAGCAAATGTCTATTTTGTTTTTAAAACTATTCACCGACTCAGAATTCACAACATCGCCGGGCAGGCCGTTCCACGCCTCGAAAACACGGTTCGCCAAAAAATATTGTCTCTGTCTTGTGGCAAATTTCTCCTTTTTTAATTTTGGAATAATTTGACACTTTTGATAGGAAACACCAATTTCTAGAGGAGTTAGAGAAAAACTAGCCTACATGCTACGAGGTCGATTTTTGTGAGAAAATGAATGCCGAAAACCGCACATTGATATCTTGACTTGTTCGAAAGATACAAGGTGTTTTTCAATTTTGTGCATTTCTGACCCAACCCCGTAACTTGTTTATTTTTGTATATTTCTTTTTTCTGTGAAAACATTCTTCAGGCACTTTTTTGAAAGGAATCCAATGGTGTTCCTAGTTTTTCATCAAAAAATATGGTTTAGAAGCTATGACATAAACTTGTATTTTTTCTTATGGACCACCCTGTATTTCTTTACATATTCGTGTTTGAAATAAAATTCTCGTTTCAAATATATATAATAGTTGCTACTTTTCTTTGAAAACATTCATTTTGTGGCAGTTTTCGAATTATTTCAGATATATTTTCAAAATCTGGGTTGCCATGCCTGAATATGAAACAAATTACCTTAGCAACTACAGTCTATGCGTACTGTCAAACAATTATTATTAAATGCAGTTTGCTTCACAAGTTTAGTGTGCTTCTTTGAACTGAGTTTTGAACTTACTAGAATATTTATCTGCATGTTAATTCAAAATGTATGAAAATTACAAAAAATATGATATGTTAAAGTGTAATCACATGAAGATGCTCAGGCTGCCATTAATCTTTACTTTGACCGATATCCTGAAAGGAGACAACCGTTTCGGGATATTATGTTCACTAGATTGCAGCAAAACCTAGTTAATTACGGTTCTTTTTCAAAACCAAGGACAAAAGTTCACGAAGCCAGTGAGTAATAGAGATAGAGAGTTAGAAGAAATAACGGTTTTTGGGGAAATACAAAACCAACCCAATATTTCACTTCGCAAAATGTAGTTGGAATACAGGTATTCCAAAGACTACAACAATGCGAATTCTAAATAAAAATAAATTCAAACCGTATCAAAACTTTGGACAGAACATCATATGGACTGATGAAGCATGCGTTAGCAGCTCGTTCTACAATAGGACTTTGGAAAATCTACATATTATAGTGGAGACACAAAATCAAGGCCGATACAGTTTCAGTGTTTGGGTCGGTAGTTTTAGAGGAAGGTTTATTGGTCCCTATATCTGTGAGGGTAACCTTACAGCAGCGGGATATTTGGAAATATTGCGGGAATTTGTTGAACCAATAATGGATGATTTGCCATTACAACAAATTGGAGAATACTTCCAACAAGACAAGGCACCGTGTCATAACGCACACATCATAACGGCGTATTTAAACGAAATAGTGACGGACAATAATTGGCTTGGCAACCGGGGTCCTGTTCATTGGGCGGCAAGATCCCCCAATCTTACGCCTACAGATTTTTACCTCTGGGGAAGAATAAAGGACTTCACATATAAACGCCATCCTGATTCCCGAGAAGCGTTGGAAGCAGCAGTGCGACATGCCTTTCGTTCAATACCTGCGATAGAATTGATTAATGCTTTGATTTAAATGGTGCTCAATTCGAACACATGTTCTAAATAGTTTAAAAATATTGTTGTACTTGTTATTCTATCTTTTGATTAAATTAATGACTTATTACAAAATAGGCACTAGTAATTCTTTTTAACAGCTGTTATGTAGAACTATTTTGTTTCGTATTTAGGCATGGCTACCCAGATTTTGAAAATTCATCTAACATAATTCGAAAACAGCCACAAAATGAGTGTTTTCAAAGAAAAGTAGCAACTATTATATATATTTGAAACGAGAATTTCATTTCGAACACGAATATGTAAAAAAATACAGGGTGGTCCATTAGAAAAAATACAAGTTTATGTCATAGCTTCCAAACCATATTTTTTGATGAAAAACTAGGAACACCATTGGATTCCTTTCAAAAAAGTGCCTGAAGAATGTTTTTACAGAAATAAGAAATATACAAAAATAAACAAGTTACGGGGTTGGGTCAGAAATGCACAAAATTGAAAAACACCTTGTATCTTTCGAACAAGTCAAGATATCAATGTGCGGTTTTCGGCATTCATTTTCTCACAAAAATTGACCTCGTAGCATGTAGGCTAGTTTTTCTCTAACTCCTCTAGAAATTGGTGTTTCCTATCAAAAGTGTCCAATTTGGACCACTCTGTACATTATTAACTATTGTATCAGCATCCGGTTCTTTGTGACTAGTATGTTTTGTATATTTCCTTCATTCTGTATGGTTCTGGACTTTTCTTTGCTGTTTTTTTTTAGTTTTGTTTTTTCTCTCATTGTTTCGTTTTTCTTCAATTGGTGGTTCTATAGCAAAATCAAGTATGCTTCTCGGTAGTATTAATCAGCAATGCTGTATACCACCTTTTGGTGCCTAAGATTACAGATGATACGTTATAGTGATATTGATAAGTTTGTATTATATATGTATATCCAATATTTGTAACTATGTTTATCGCAGTCTGTATGAAAAGGTATCAATAAAGTCTATTATTATTATTATTATTATTAACTGTCTGCAAAATGCAGGTAAGAGATATCAGTTGATCTTCATGAACAATTAATTACTCTGAAAATATGCTAAAAATCTGAAATTCAGAATATTCATTCCATTAAGCAACTCATGCAATTATTCCTGATAAAATTCAATAGTTCTGCATCCAGTTTTTCGGAGGTAATCACAATATGCTTTCTATACTTGACCATTCCGATAGAACTGTAACAGCTGAAAGAAGCTTGTCTAAATTAGGACTGATGAATAATTATCTGAGTAGTTCTATGAAACAGGAAAGTCGTATCAGCCTAATCACTATTTTCTATAGAGACAGAAAATTTAGAAAAACTGAAATCTTCTTCAGCTGTAAATGATTCAATAAATAAGTTCGCCCAACAAGAGGCAAGAAAAGTGTTTATATGAATTGTTTGACCAGCTTAATTCCTAGGAGTATTAATTGTAAGTGATAACGTATGAACAAAATATAATTATTTTAATTCAATGCTAGCGTCTTTGTTCCTTTTGTGAAAAATTATAACCCTTAATTTAATCTCCTCAATATATTTTGAAACAGGGCCCGTCTAAGGCACACTACGCTATTGCAAAAGTTATACTTATCATGTATATCTGCTGCCACTGTTTCAATGAATATATGATGGTTATTATTGACATTCGACATGCAGTTTTGTCGATCTAAATTGTATATATTATTATAGCCTATTGTAGTAGTGGTTCTAAATATAATCCATATCAATTCTCCTAAGAGGATTGGAGACGTAAAAGAGTAATTGATTTTCAAGATACACACATATTCATTTCATTAAGTGATGTTTTTTTAATCCAATGTTCCAACATTCCCCAGATCTTGTGACTATGACAAAATTTATTAAGGGGGCGAAGCAATACTAAATAAACAACTGAACTGCACTGCCGACTGAGCATCAATAAAAACACATATGAGTTATTCAGGTAGAATAACACTGCTCAACCATGAGAATTTCGGACTAAAAATAGGTTATTCTTATGTGTTTCACTTGCTAGGGAGTCTACATTTCCAGTTTGGCGAGTTTTCACACCTGTCAATTGATAAAATACAATGTTATTCAGCTGTGTGTAGGATAAATAGTATATTATTTCATAAGGCTCGCTTTCAATTACCTGCCTCACTGCGTTCGGCGGGTAAGCTCAAGCTCGCCATGAAAAGTCACTTCTACTCCGAATGAAATATGTTATTTTATTTTCAAACGTTTTGAAATTGATAACAATCTGAATATCCATTTTTGGATCGATTCACATTTACGCACATAATTCTATCCACTTACGATCGTTAAGAATTATGGAACATTTGCCTAGTTACGGTTGCCACACAAAATTGATTCTGACACATATACTTAAAGTAAAATAATATTGATAGTTATAATTCGCAACCTGTTGAGAAGTGGTTTGAAGTGAAAATGTCTTCAGAAATTGAGGTTTTGGCCAAAGAAGCAGAGTCTACCCTTGGACCATCGAAGTTTATTGAAAAATATTCTGCAGCATATGATCACTTCGTGAATTGGTGCAATTCGAAAAATGTGACAGTTTACCAAGAGAATGTGCTTCTAGCATATTTCAATTCAATGGCTAGAGAAAAAAAATGGAAATCCTCTACTTTGTGGGCCCGATATTCAATGATAAAGTCGCAACTAGCGATCAAACATGAAATAGATATTGGTAAATATCTGAAGTTGCGCATATTTTTGAAAAAGTCCAATGAAGGGTATTTTCCAAAAAAATCATGAGTTTTTTCTAAGGAAGAGTTCGAACGTTTTCTCTTCGAAGCACCGGATGATTCATATTTAGGATTAAAGGTAACTATCATATTTCAAGTAATTTTAATTTTGTATTTTTGATCACGTGGTTGTTTCAGATTGTTTTATTATTCGGAATAGCTGGTGCCTGCAGATGTGACGAAATGGTGAAAATGAAAAGTACAGATATCGAGGACAAGGGAAATATTATAATAGTCAATATTCCTGATAGTAAAACGAGAAAAGATCGAACATTCACAGTTATCGGGGAGAATAATCTAAATATTTATCGGAGATACACTGCGCTAAGACCAAAAGATTTCGATGAAAATAGATTTTTTTTGAAATATCAATCTGGAAAATGCTACAGAGCTGTGATGGGAATACATGGTATAGGAAGTGTTCCAAGAAAGGTTGCCACTTTTTTGCAATTATTGAATCATCCAAGCGAATACACAGGTCATTCATTGAGGCGAACTTCGAAAAACTAGACGATATATAGTATATTATTTCATAAGGAGGAGAAGTGTCACTTTTCATGGCGAGCTTGAGCTTACCCGCCGAACGCAGTGAGGCAGGTAATTGAAAGCGAGCCATGAAAAGTCACTTCTACTCCGAATGAAATATGTTATTTTATTTTCAAACGTTTTGAAATTCATAAAAATCTGAATATCCATTTTTGGATTGATTCACATTTACGCACATAATTCTATCCACTTACGATCGTTATGAATTATGGAACATTTGCCTAGTTACGGTTGCCACGCAAAATTGATTCTGACAGATATAAAGTAAAATAATTGATAGTTCTAATTCGCAACCTGGTGAGAAGTGGTTGAAAGTGAAAATGACGTTTGAATTGGAGAATTTTTTTTTCATGGTTACCAATTCATCTTTTGCATAGTAACACTTTTCCTGCCGCCGGCCGGAAAAGTGTTGCATAGCAACACTTCTCCTCCTTGGCGGAGAAATAGAACTTTTCGATGATCCTGTCAATCGAGAAATGATGTTATTATTGTACGTTTGAAAATAAACCTTATTTACTGTATGACTGTAAGTTTCGTATTGCTTTTGTTACAGTAAGTGCAGATATTGTTTTGATGAGTTTGAATGTTTTTTATCAAGTAAAAATTTCGTCTCAGAAATTCGCTCGCAATTTGTGAATGTGTATGAGCAATATATAGGTATGAGTTTTAATTACTATTGTATGTCGTTAGTTGCAATTCTACCTGACACATTCATTCAACGATGAACTCTGAAAAAACAAAAAATGATCTATAGCTTTTGCTTTGGTTCAAGCTTTGCAAAATTCAACTTACTAAAGATTTCTGTTTTACCCCATCCTATGTAGAACTAAAAATGAAAAAACGGGTGACAACAGAGCTCTTTCACTTCGTTCGTATTTTACCATAATTTTTGTTCTTTTCCTATGCAATTTCTGAATACCTACCCTATCGCAATATGGAGGAGCTGTGGGGGTGAGCGAAATCTTAAAACCCACAAAGAAAACATGAAACCTCCAGATTCATATGGCGGCGGTTAGGAAAAATATTTGAAATAAATAAAAAGCCTTTTCTTGAGATAAACTCAGTTTACGTACGAAGTTTCAACTCTTTAGCTTAATTTGGAGGAGATAGGGTGGTATGCCTCAAACATCACGAAAAAATTAATCTCTTCATAAAATAATGAAGGTTGAAGAAAAAAGTGTATACCGCCAAAAAGAAGTTTCCCTTACATCAACTTCCATTTTCAACCTGCTCACCCAATTTGGACTGCGTTTGGGGTTGCAAAAATCCTTGAAAAACTATTTTTTGGCTTCAGATACCATCGAAAAAATACTAGAAGGGTGAAATTTGAATATATTGTTCATAATCAATTTCCACCAGCTTCCGATAATGCACTAGGCCAAGCTACAGAGATTTTTCCATGTAAAAAGTGATAAAAGAAAACCAGCTGCGCCATTGTTTGTAAAATAGTTCCATATGATATAGTGATATGTTTTTCACTCGACTTTATTATTTATAACTTTGTTATTAACAATTTCATTTGCATTTTTTTTAGTTTTTTGCTTATAAAAATGAAACTATCAGAGTAAACGTGATGGTGTTGATAGACTCGATCAGACCCTTACTTTGAGAGGAAATCGGAAAAAACCGGCCAAAATGCAGTTTTTTCAAAACTTCTTAACTCGCTTATTTTTTGAGTTGTAGCGTAGATCCTTCGGCCAGTATTAGCTATTGATATAAACTTCATTTGTGCGAAGTTCAGAAACTGTCCGATGCATAGTTTTTGATGTGTGGCCATTTGATTATGTTACTATGCAATTTTCCAGAAGACGTGAATGCGACAGGTATGGTCCGATTTCAATTTACTAAAAAGATTTTGAAAGTAGAATTCTCATAGTTCAAAACGTTCATTATGGTTTTTCATAAAAACGCTGAGAAATATGTTAAAAATAAAGCTGAACATGACAAAAAACGGCCGAGCGCGTGAAAGTAGTTGAAGAGAGGGGGTTTACAATTATTATCTGACAACGTTTAGAAATTACTGTCATATTCAAAATGCCGACGCTTTCGAATGTCATACTTCTCCTTGCCTGCTGCTCTACCCCTACTCTTCAACTACTCTCACGCGCTCGGCCGTTTTTCGTCATGTTCAGCTTTATTTTTAACATATTTCTCAGCGTTTTTATGAAAAACCAAGATGAACGTTTTGAACTTGAGAATTCTACTTTCAAAATATTTTTAGTAAATTGAAATCGGACCACACCTGTCGCATTCAGGTCTGCTGGAAAATTGCATCGTAACATAATCAAATGGCCACAGATCAAAAACTATGCATCGGACAGTTCCTGATCTTCGCACAAATGAAGTTTATATCAATAACTAATAATGGCCGGAAGATCTACTGTACAACTCAAAAAATAACCGAGTTAAAATTTTTTGAAAAAACTGCATATTGGACGGTTTATTCCGATTTTCTCTTAAACTAAGGGTTTGATCGAGTCGTCCTACTTCTCATTTTCTTCGTCTTTTAATTTTCTACAATTAGTGAATTGACACCATCACGATTACTTTGATAGTTTCATTTTTATAAGCAAAAAACTAAAAAAAATGCGATTTTTTTCATTAAATTGTTAATAACAAAGTTATAAATAATAAAGTCGAGTGAAAAACATATCACTATATCATATGGAATTATTTTGCGAACAATGGCGCAGCTGGTTTTCTTCTTACACTTCTTACACAAAATGCTCCCTACAAATCTCTGTAGCTTGGCCTACACTTCCATGTGAATCACTTGCCTAAAGTTTCAAATTGTCAAACATTCGACTTAATTTTCTCAAATTTTGATAATTTCGGTATAACCTCTAAAACAACCCCATATATCATTTAGTCCGATGGGGACCGCTGGAGATGCCAATATGTACCGGAAAAATTTATATCAGAAATCAAAACTATTCGGAAATTGTGGTCCAGGATGTCTAAAATGGATATAAAAAGCACTCCCACAATTCACTATTGACTCTCGACATAGTGCAATAATCTGTTTATTCCGGGAAAAATACGACTTAAGAACAGTTCAATCTATTTTAGATTGAGGAATGTAAGATGTCTTCTGTGCGAGAAATTCAACGACTTGTAACCAATACTGCGTTTGACCGAATTACAAAACAAAAATTAGGTAGTAAATCTTTATTTCATAAATGTGAATTGCAACAATTTCCTTCATATAGATGTTATAGATTATCGTTATAGTAACTTTTCCTGTTTAGGAAAGCTTCTCTCACGATAATTTGGATACTAGTGTTATAAGTGTTATATTGCTTAATATTTAAGCCCAGCTCTTTAGATTTAAGAGAAATTCAACGACTTGTAACCAATACTGCGTTGGACCGAATTACAAAACAAAAATTAGGTAGTAAATTTTTATTTCATAAATGTGGAATTCAAAAATGTGAATTGAAACAATTTCCTTCATATAGATGTTATAGATTATCGTTATAGTAACTTTTCCTGTTTAGGAAAGCTTCTCTCACGATAATTTGGATACTAGTGTTATAAGTGTTATATTGCTTAATATTTAAGCCCAGCTCTTTAGATTTAAGAGAAATTTAACGACTTGTAACCAATGCGTTGGACCGAATTACAAAACAAAAATTAGGTAGTAAATTTTTATTTCATAAATGTGGAATTAAAAAATGTGAATTGAAACAATTTCCTTCATATAGATGTTATAGATTATCGTTATAGTAACTTTTCCTGATTAGGAAAGCTTCTTTCACGATAATTTGGATACTAGTGTTATAAGTGTTATATTGCTTAATATTTAAGCCCAGCTCTTTAGATTTAAGAGAAATTTAACGACTTGTAACCAATACTGCGTTGGACCGAATTACAAAACAAAAATTAGGTAGTAAATTTTTATTTCATAAATGTGGAATTAAAAAATGTGAATTGAAACAATTTCCTTCATATAGATGTTATAGATTATCGTTATAGTAACTTTTCCTGATTAGGAAAGCTTCTTTCACGATAATTTGGATACTAGTGTTATAAGTGTTATATTGCTTAATATTTAAGCCCAGCTCTTTAGATTTAAGAGAAATTTAACGACTTGTAACCAATACTGCGTTGGACCGAATTACAAAACAAAAATTAGGTAGTAAATTTTTATTTCATAAATGTGGAATTAAAAAATGTGAATTGAAACAATTTCCTTCATATAGATGTTATAGATTATCGTTATAATAACTTTTCCTGTTTAGGCAAGCTTCTTTCACGATGATTTGGATACTCGTGTTATAAGTTATATTGCTTAATATTTAAGCCCAGCTATTTAGATTTAAGATTGAAGTTCATAAAAGTTTGGTATTATTTTCATGAGAAACTTTCGGAATTTTCCCGAAAAAATATACCTCTCCAATTTCAGATTTCCAAACAACTGAACAATAATTTTATCATATGATTCGGTAGATTGAATTTTAAAATTGGTTTATTGAAGTGTATTTTCAAATAATACCTAGGTACCTACTGTAATTTAAACTGGAAAATCAGGCAGCATATTTATAACATAACTTCTGGAAAATAGTATACAATAAATTCAGGAGTTTACTCAACAATATGTGGAATATAAGCAACACATAGGTATCTCTAGAATTTTTATTTTTTTATTATTTTGATATTATTATATTACTGAACTTTCAAGATTCAGTATTTTTTTAACAGTAAATTTCCCGGTATTACGAGGTATTGCATTGTATCGAAGGAAAGCAGTGAGGTGCGGGAGTAGTTTTTTTAACCGTTTCAGTTCTAGACCCATTTTGTCCGATCGTATGGGCCAAACATCCCGCCAGACACACATTAAGTGTGAGTATGACAGTTTGAGCGAAATGTCATGATTCGCCCAGGCTCGTTTTCATGTGACAACAATGTCGCGACTTTTATGCCATGACACCAAAAGTCGCGACATTTTTAAACATGCAAACTTCAAAGTCACGTTGTCGCGGCAACAAATTGAAGCCGTGGCATTAGTGTCGCGATATCAAAATCATTTTGATATTTTTGTGACATTTCACATTAGTTCCACGCAACATACCTCGTGAAAATAGCTGTGCCGCATTGTCGTGACAACGTGTGAAAGTGAAGTTTAATAAAAATATCGGTTTACAAGGTAAACAATGGAAAAATAAAATGTTGTTTTCGATATCGTTTCATTTTTGGAGGAATATGAGAAGCTGCCTTGTTTGTGGAACAAAATAAACCGCGAATTCAAAGACAGAATCGCAAGAAGCAGAGCGGAAGAATATTTGTTAGCTGTAACTGAGATTACAGATGTAAAAACATTGCGCAAAAAAATTAGGAGTATTCGTGGTACATACAATACAGAAGTACGGAAAATTAAAAAAAGCATAAAAACTGGAAGTGGAACGGGAGATATGTATGTCCCAAAGCTTTTTTGGTTTCAAGTTGCGGATACATTCCTAAGACCAATAACAGAAATATTCTCGGAATCAAATCTGGTTATTTGAAGCTTCAATTCAGCTGGTAATGCGTCGCACATAACAGTATCCTTCTTTTGAATGCTAGTTTGAACCTTCCCAAGTAGAATATTAAACATAGCCTGGTCTATGCGCATGAAATTCAAAAAGCTAGTAGGATCTTCTACAGCAAGTTCTCGTATAAGGGTGTTACATGCACCCAATTTATTTCTTCGTTGGATTCATCGCCTGACCCAGATTTTTTTTGCAATTTTCCTTCTTTTTGTGCATTTTCTTCACTTATAATTAAACTTACCACTCGTGCAGCTGCCGCAATCACTTCATTCGACGCCATTTTTAATTTACTTCAAAAATCGTGACATTAAATACATGAAAACAACCACTAAAAATGTCATATTGTCATGACTTGAAGTGTCATGACATTATTATGTCGCATGAAAACGAGCGCGATAGTGATTATCCGCGTCGAACTCCCTTCTATATTTACTGTCTAGTCAAGCATGCTCTATGTTTGAGTATAGGTACGTACTTTAGATATTATTATTTTTATTTTTAAATAGGCGAATCAAGACATTTCGCTCATACTGTCCTACTCACACTTAATGTGTGTCTGGCGGGATGTTTGGCCCATACGATCGGTATGGCAGCTTACATAAGGTACTGAAATGGTAAATGGTAAAATAAGAGAAGTAGGTCGAGTTTTTTCCATCTTCAGCACCTGATACCTAGGAAATTGGCCGTCGGCACAAGATAGCGAGTATCCATACACTGAAAGTACACACGAGCACTACTTCATCCCACAAATTTTATTACTGTGAAAATAAAGGCGCGTTTTCCTCCACTTTCGCCAGTCGCCGACGACTGCGACTGAGTAGCGTCGACCAATTCGTCAAGACATCTCCAATGCATTTTAAATCATCCTGTTTTCCTAGCCGCTACTCAGTCGCGACTACCAGCGTCCGGTCGCCGTTCGTCCAGTCGCGAGTAGCTGCTCATATTCGGAAGGGGTGCCGCGATAATTCGTCGACGAAAGTTAGTTTGCGTAGTTATATTGATGCCGGGAAATTCGGAAAAACTCTTTAAATTTCGTTTCGTTATCTGTCAGGTGATTCTGGATTAATATTGCCTGAAATCCTTCCAATCGTCTATTTCGGAACATTGCTAATTCTTCGTTTCTCTGTTTCTCAGATTCTAACGTTAACATGAGAAGCAGATTTTCCTCCTGCACTTGATAATTTAATAACATTGCAATTAATGATTTTTTTGAAATATTCATTTTTCTTGTGCTGAACAGACCAGAACGAGGGACAAATACTGATTGACGCAGGCTAGCGGGTCGCAGTCGTCGGCGACTGGCGAAGGTGGAGGAAATCGCGCCTTAAGGGACGTCTGGCGGCTCTGGGATCTTGCTCTATTAGAATCGCATCTCGACGCGTTACATTTCGCGCTAAAAATACGACCTTAGTGATGACGCTCTGTTGCTCACATTTGCTTGTTTTTTTTTCATTACTATCCGATCTTCATGCCATTTATATATATTTTTTTTTTAACTCGAGGGACCTACAGTTTAACGCCGGTTCCGAACGGCCAATGGGCTTGTAAACTATGTACATTACCCAACATTTTTCATCATAAATAACCACTAAATTCCGGACATATACAACACCCAAGAGCGAGGAGGGACTCGAACCCACAATCCTCGGTTTACAAACGGTATAAGGCGTTTCACCTTACCGCTGGTCTACCGAGGCCTCGGCCATTTATATACTTGTTCAGTGAATGCGTATTGAAAGATTTATAATGGACTGAAGGAGCATAAGTGAGGTTAAATATGCACCTATGAGATGAGAAGTGTATGGATCTTGGTAAATCAATAGTTTGTTTTCAATTCTCGTTGGTTTGCTATATAACGGCTAACACCATTCAACATCACGCATAGGCTACTAGAATAATTATTATGAATAGAAAAAACAACTTGCTGGGTAATTCATTGTTTTATGGTTAGAAACACTATGTAAAATTGATTGGGGTTACTCGAGTGGAATAAATTGAATATGAGTATATAACCTATTCCACATCAGTCGGTTTCTTCAGAATTTTCTGATACGGAATAGACTTGATTTAACAGGTGGAAGTCGGTTGTCCCTCGATGAGTTACTCCACTTGTTGGTATAGAATAGACCAGCGAAGAGATTGCGTGTAATAGTGATCACGCCACTCTTAGAGGCTTGGCAAATGGGCTGGTTATACAGCGTGAAAACAATGGAAATGGAATAGAAGAATATTGCGAAAATGAAAGAATATTCCACACGGAACTCTGCCTATACTGTATACAGCAACTTCAAATTGTAATTAGCAATATATATTTTATAGTTTCTTCCATATACCTACTCATTATTTTAATGGTTCTTTAATAGTCAAGAATCATGTTTTGAGACCTAAGAGAAAATTTTTAGTATTTGTGTGAATGATATAAAAAATTGGATACTAATTGGTTTACCAGCTCAATCACAGCATTGTCCTGTGAATTCTGTTCAGTCTAGCTTTCGGCGCAATACTCGCCACCATCAAGACTCTAGCGTTCTATAAATTAATGAAATTGTATATCTTAAACCAGGGGTGCTCAGTCTTACAGTGCTGGCGATCTACCAAAAAATATTTAGATGAAAGGCGATCGACCAACTTAATGTTACTAAATAAGAAACAAATTAATTTTTTGCACTTCAGAAACACTGTGCTGCCACGTTCTCGCGGGGGCGGTGTTGCCATGCGCCTCGCGATCGACTCTGAAAGTTTCCGCGATCGACCAGTCGATCGCGGTCGACCGTTTGAGCACCCCTGTCTTAAACAATATTCTCACCAATAATTTGAGGTTAAAAAAATAATCAACAACAATTCAAAAACTAGAATGAAACATCACTTGCAGAAACCTCCACACATGTTTAGAACTAAGACAAACAAACCTATGATACAACCAAACAGAATGGTTTTCAACTTGACTAAATAACTTGAATCCACAAGAAATTGTAGTTATTGAGCTAGTAGGAGGTTTGATTGTTTCATTTATATATATATATATGAAGTAAACTAGGATATTTATTTGAAACTAATCAAACAAACCTCCTTTCAGCTCGTTACCGAAATGTTTCATATATCAGATGCGGTTCATTTGTTTCCGACTGGTGGCGCTGTGTTATATTTATATGCCATTATGTTCATAGAGATATTACAGATAGAGGCGACAAGCCATAGGCCGCTCTGTAAGTGGCAACGTCAGTCTCGAAACTCAGTGGGAGCGAAAGAGAGAGACGATCGCAGGGTTTTTCTGTCCTTGTCAAGCGTATCAGACGTAAACATAGACAGACGTAACTGTCAGAGTCTAACCTAACCTTCAGATTCTCTCTCTCCCTCACCCGAGCTGACAAGTTTCAGGCTGGCTTGTCGCCTCTATCTGTAATATCTCTATGATTATGTTACTAGAAGAAAAATATAAGAACGTTTGAAATATTTGGTTGGTTATCACTTTCGATGGATGGATGATACTGATGAGCCCTTAATAAGGGCGAAACACTTCGCCTATCATTTCCATTGATTGTGATAAACAACTTAATATTTATAACATTTACCGTCTAAAGGTAGATGGAGATATTTCGATGTTTCGTGAACTCGTATAACCGAAACAGTCTGTTTATCATTTCCTTTGATTGTGATAAACAACTTAATATTTCTAACATTTACCGTCTAAAGGTAGATGGAGATATTTCAATGTTTTGTGAACTCGTATAACCAGCTCCGCTAGGAGGTTTGTTTGATTAGTTTCCAATAAATGTCCTTGTTTACTAGGACTATGACACAAACATACTTTTCAGAGAACTATACTATCAAGTACTCAAATGAAGTACAGGTCAAGATTTTTTCCTATTGTAAGTGAAAATTAAGTTGCCCACCCATACCATAGGTATAGACTTAATGCAACCGATGTTAACTACAAGTTTAGAGAAAACAAAAAGTTGACAACGTTCATATCTACTCTGTACGGTCCAACTCTTCTGCCTAATCGCCTCTATTTTGATGTTGATTTTATGTTTGTTCGTTGTTTTAAAGGTTTACATAACAAATTGAGTTGAAAGGCTCAACCGCCACCATTTTTATGTAAGAATTTCTCTTTTTTTGTGGCTTTTCAAGTTGATCTTACAATTGAGTGAAAGAGTTTCAAATCAACTTACGACGTTCGAATTCAAAAATTAGTGGAAAATAGCGGTCTGTTGCTCACGCATTTTTTTGTAGTCAAATTGTTTGACCTATCTGAGAATGTATTATTCTGGTAAGAGGAATATGTTATATCAAACCGAGTAAGTGAGAATATTACGAAACTCTGTATTTCTGGAAAAATTTAAATTTTCGTAACAGTTTATAATAGACTGTATCTATTGTATCATTGTATCAAGCTGGAATAGGTATTGAGGCATTAGACTGATTCAGTTTGCATTGTAAACTATTATATCGGTAACGACCATCGGCATCAATTGTTTCAATGGTCACTGCGGAGGCTCCAAACTTCGGTATAGCCCTGAAGACATATTACTTCTTCATGACATGAATTTTTTTAGAAAGTTTTTGAATCAGTTATATCTGTTATAAAGTGGAGTAAAGTCGGGAGATCTTACCGGCCACTTGATTACACCTCTTTAAACAATCCATCTCTGAGGGAAATTTGATGATTAAACTTCTAATCGTCTTAAAAAAATACCTTGTTGCTAGACTTTTTCGCTATCCTGTATGTATGTATATATATATATATATATATATATATATATATATATATATATATATATATAAATATATATTGATATATATATATATATATATATATATATATATATATATATATATATATATATATATATATATATATATATATATATATATATATATATATATATATATATATATATATATTTATTCGAATTGTTGTTGCCTGTGATCTATTTTTAATCTTTTGATAATTATTAGCAATAACAGGCTGGTTGAATCTTAAAAAACTCAATTTTATCAAAAAGTTGACGCCTCACCACGACATTCGAAATTGAAATTTCTTTGACATTTATTGATTTGAAATAATTGAATAAATAGGGCTGCTTTGTATATGCTATTCAGTCTAATATTTATATTCAAAATTGTAATTATTAGATGGTAAGGGAAACCAAAGAAACCTTTACCTACGTAATGTTTGAAAATAATAATAATAGGGTACTATTTATCTAACAACAAAGAAATTAGTTATGGGAAAACATTAAAGAAGTGGAGTAGAATTATCGGTATAGTACGCTTATATGGAAGCAGCCGTTGACACGTGTTTCGGACTCTTTGGTCCTCATCAGAACGGCGTAGCTAAGTATTGGATTGAAAATTTGGAGATGAAAATAGTTTAATAAATAAAATCCTCTGTTATGGAAGAAAATCACTTATTTGTGGTTTCAATTATTTCAAATCAATAAATGTCAAAGAAATTTCAATTTCGAATGTCGTGGTGAGGCGTCAACTTTTTGATAAAATTGAGTTTTTTAAGATTCAACCAGCCTGTTATTGCTAATAATTATCAAAAGATTATATATATATATATATATATATATATATATATATATATATATATATATATATATATATATATATATATATAAATAAATAAATATATATATATATATATATATATATATATATATGTGTGTGTGTGTGTATATACAAGTTGTTGAAAATTGAAAATGAAATTGAAAAAATCCCATATATTCTTGAACTTTATCAGAAATATAACTTTTTTTTGCCGGATATGAACTCTAGATAATGTATTTATTTAGTGGTCACTAATATTTCTAATAATATTCATAGAAATGAAAATGATATATGGATTTTTTTAATGATCACTACATACGTACTCTGCAAAATTTTGTGATGTTTCTATATAATATTCTATAAAATTCTATAATATCAATCAAAGACATACAGAAAACCTTATGTCCCGCAAATCAAAAATGTTGATTCTAATTTAAATTTGGGTTTCAACACTACTTGTCACATAGGATAATATTCATCTCATTGAAATTACCACTGATAACTACTTCTAATCATCTGCATTGTACAATTCACCCCAATGGATCATATGGAAAATGAAAAATAACTCACTGGATTGGTTTGAATACAATTTTCAGTGAAAATTTTTTTATTCACTTTCATCACATTTGAATTGAAATGCGAAAATGCGTGAAATATTGATACGAGTTGCCGCAAATGGAGAAAAATGCCTTTAACAGTGAAAACTACCTTAAATAGACTTCATCGTAGGACACACTCGAACTAAAATGACGTAATTAATAGGAAATTATACCCGAATTGATAATCCCGGAGCGTAACAACAGTTTCACTCACGAACCTATTGCACTCTACGTCAAATTAATAAATCCACTAGAGTCAACCTCAACCCACTTAATCTTTAATATTTACCTTCGGAGTGTTAAACGAATATGGATCTCAACAAACAACCACGAAGGTCATGCGTAAACATATCCGAAATGAAAAATTGTCAGTGCTAATTTTTAGGCGGTATCCTTCGAGAAAATACAATTACGGTGTCGAATTTGTTCTAAAGAGCGAATATTTTAAATACATAAGTAATACAAAGCTGAAATATTTCAAGAGGTCTTAGTTGTTGATATTTGTAATTTTGTTTAAATATGTTTTACCCCCTGTTTTTGCAACTCTAGTGTATCGATTATTCACATAACGCTATTGAACTTCAGTTGATAATATTTTTAAGTGTACTGTGTTTATTACTTTTTCGTTGGAATGTTGTACCAAAATTCTGTAGTATTTTTTGCCTGGAGTAATTTAACGCATTGAAGAATATTGGGACGATTTTCAAAAAATTCTGTGCAATCGTAGGTCAAAATTAATTATGTTTTCTGAAGGACATAGGTAGGCGACATTCTTATCTTTCATTTATCATTTTGAAGTCGAAAGTTATTTGATAAACTATTAAAGCTTTGATATATCTCTCATTTTTTACGCATACGCAGTCTTTTCTATGATTAAATGACATGACTGAAAGATTCTGCTCTCTGTGATGAAAAAGTTGCAAATTTTATTACTAAACTTGAACACAAGTAGTGTGTTTATTTTCTTCGAACTCTTATTATATATACAGGGTTCCCCAAATTCGATGGCCTATTAGAAGTATCTGGAGAACGAAAGAAGTTAACGACTTGAAATTCAGGCTACACGTATAAGAGGTTATGATCTACACTTGGAAAATATTATCATCATTGCAACGTTGCCAGATCTACGAGTAACTTATGCTCACTTTGTTATTTCAAATGGCACACCATGTATATTTTAATATTTTTGTATTCTGTGGAACATTTTGAAACTTTTTTATAGACCATATGACATACCTATCCATTTCCAAAATAAAAATTATTTTTTGAAAAATTTGGCAACAAACATCTCCGAATAAAAAATTTATTTTTTCTCAACTATCACAGCTAGAGCCCTGAAATTTTTGTAAGAGAATTTTATAAAGTTAGTTTAACACAATAAATTATGAGAGTCAAGGTATCTCATACAGGGTGTTCACAAAATAATGTTACCTTGACTCTCATAATTTATTGTGTCAAACTAACCTTATAAGATTCTCTTACAAAAATTTCAGGGCTCTAGCTGTGGTAGTTGAGAAAAAATAAATTTTAAATTCGGAGATGTTTGTTGCCAAATTTTTCAAAAAATAATTTTTATTTTGGAAATGGCTCAAGATAGGTATATCATATGGTCTATAAAAAAGTTTCAAAATGTTCCACAGAATACAAAAATATTAAAATATACATCGTGTGCCATTTGAAATAACATAGTGAGCATAAGTTACTCGTAGATCTGGCAGAGTTGCAATGATGATAATATTTTCCAAGTGTAGATCATAACCTCTTATACGTGTAGCCTGAATTTCAAGTCGTTAACTTCTTTCGTTCTCCAAATACTTCTAATAGGCCATCGAATTGGGGGAACCCTGTATATATATATATATATATATATATATATATATATATATATATATATATATATATATATATATATATATATATATATTTATATTTGCAATAACAGTCGATTGATAATTACGAAAAGGCTATTATAAAGTCAACGAAATTCGTGACCAAAACTTTGTAGAGGCAGAATTACCATGTGAAACTGTGATCAATATTGAAAATTTAAAAATTGGTTATTTATATCATCCATTCAGATTTGTCATTATTCATACTTCACGGCTTTATGAGCAGCAGAGCTCAGCCACTAAGGTCCTTTTTTTTTCAAAGTACATCGCGTATTGATTGTAAAGAAGGTCGAGAGGCGATTCGAACCGAGTAGATTAGAGTGTAAAATGATTCAGGTACAAAAATTGTAAATATCCTCGAAGTAAGTCCCTGTAAATTTTTAAGTTTTCTGTAATATATTAAAGCCTTTTCTTCTGACGAGTGGAAATTGTCAGTTATAATATCACAAGAGCATCGAAAATAATCGATTATACTTCCGAGCCACGAAACGTATTTTGCGAAAAATACGTCGAGTGACGAGGTCAGTATAATCGATTATTTTCGATTGCTCGAGTGGTATTCGTTACGATTATATAACGAATAAAAAATATTAATTTTTTTTGACAAACGTCAAAACATCATAAATATGAAAATATTCACATTTTGACACGAGGCGAAATACCAAAGCGATTATATCACGTCGTCAAGGGTATATTCACTTATCAATACGCGGTAGTTATGCAAAATTCACGGATTCTATTGGCTTATTCATACATGAGTTATATAAACAATTTTCTACCCATTCACTCTAAAAATTCACAAAAATCGCTTTATCTACGAAACTAGTCGTTAGTTTGTGCGTCTTACGTGCATAATTTTCCACCCTCTTACTAGCCCTCATGAAAAAAACCTTAACCTATATTCATTGTACTCAAATGAATGTCAAAATATAAGGGACCCTACGAGAAGACTTTACAAAACTTTAGCCAACGTTATATACTATTCCAAATTCCTCCGAATATTTATAAAATTGATTTCGTTACATAAAAGTCGGACAAAAGTAATTAATCCTGTTGGTCAGGACGTTAGGACAAAGAGATGAAATTAATGTATTATTACCAGTCCTTATTACGTGTGTCAATTTTCATAATCATTTTATTTCATCTTGAACTCTGTAAAAATGGCGTTGAAAGATTCCATTCCATACAGATCTAGCTAATCAAAACCCACGAAAAAAAGAAATCTACACGTGAAAATGGCGGTGAAGGTAAAAAAATTAGGTACCTACTTATAATTCCAAAGGAAAATTTCTCTAACATGAACTCAATACACGTTCAGAATTTCAAACCTCTAACTCAATTTGAGGGGTGTGGGGGTGAAATAAGCCTCCAACCCCCGGTTTATAGCTCCTAGCTACCTTTAAAAGAATCGAAAATGCTTAATTTGGAGTATATTATTATTGTTTATAATTAATTTCCACATCTTTTCGCACTGGTTTGAAAATTTTCTGACCAGGCCACTCCCGTCTCCAAAGTTTGGAGATTCCAAAATTTTCTCATAATTGACCAAAATTTCAAATGTGTGGCAGAACTCCGTTACTACTGTATTTTTCCCTCATTTTCATTCTTTTTCATATACAAATCCAAACCCCCATAAGTCAATTTGGAAGGGATGTGGATGTGAGCAAAGCTTCCTCATGAAATATCTACACTAAAATGGTGGCGTAAAGAAAAATAGTTGGAAACACAAAGGACGTCCTTTCAATTTCCGTACGAAATTCCAACACTCTGAGTCAATTTGGAGGAGCTGTGTTACTTTTAAAAATATGAAAAGTCTACATACAAATCTACATGGAAATGTTGATTTTTATGTGTAACTACGAAAACCAGAAATCTTCACATAAAAATAGAGGCGGTTAGAGAAAATAGTTTTCTCCACGATCATCACAGAATTCGCCAATTCTGATATCAAATTTGATTACAGAATTCTGGAATTCTCTCTCTTGAGATTGAAGAAATATTCTGCAACACCTCTGCCCCCATGCAATTTAAATATATTTGCTTTCTCTCCCTTGTAATAGAATAATAATCTCACACTGGCTAGCAATAATAACATTAGCCTTGACGCAGTTGATTGTCATCGTAGTGGCAAATTTGAGTAAGTGTCAAAATTATTGCTGTCACGTTTTCATTCGAAAATTTAATAAATAGCATGAATTTATTCAGTGATACAGAATTTTTGATCGTGGAGAAAGTATAGTCTGCTACTCGGTTAGAATGAAAATTCGTGATGCTCGTGGTTCCTCACGCTCGCCTTCGGCTCGCGCTCGGAACTTTTCCACTCGCATCGAATTTTCATTCTAACCTTGTTACAGAATATACTATACTTATATTGCCAGAAGGCACTTCCCTAACATCAATTTAATTCACGTACAATAAATTGTTCAACCCACCTCCATAAAGTTAGCACTACCACATGCGAGATGAAAGGTGGCATAATGTGATTAATTTGTCGCTTTTTTGTCGTGATTTTGTCGTGCAAAAAAAAATTTGTCATGAAATTATTTTTTTTTTAAACCATTGGTAGTGCTAACTTGATATTAAATTATCATTACCACCTCTGGAAAACGGTCTTCCAATGATCGGACAAATGTCGCATCTGGTGCATAATTTGTCGCTTTTTATCGTGATTTTGTCATGCAAAAGAAAAATTTGTCGCAATTTTTTTTTTCGTAAATCCATGATAGTGCTAATTAGGTATCAAGTACTACCAACCATCTTCTGATATTCTGATGAAATTTAATCTCGTCTCGCGCATAATTTGTCGCTTTCTAGTTGTGATTTTGTCGTGCAAAAAAAAATTTGTCGCAAATTTTTTTTCCTTAAATCGATGATAGTGATAATTTGGTATCAAGTTAGCACTACCAACCATCTTCTGATATTCTGATGAAAGTCTCATCTCGCGCATAATTTGTCGTGATTTCGTCGTGCAAAAATAAAATATGTCGCGAAATTTTTTTGTTTTATAAACTTAATGTCACCTAGTGCTAACTTAATTAAGTTAGCACTACCACCTCTGGAAAACGGTCCTTCATTGATCGGACAAATGTCGCATCTGGTGCATAATTTGGTATCAAGTTAGCACTACCAACCATTTTCTGATATTCTGATGAAAGTCAGAGTTATGATTCAAAGATGCAAAAAAAATTTCAAGAACAATAAAAAAGCATTGCTTTTTAAGTCAAATTATAATTATAACTTAAAAAACAGTGCTTCATGAAAAATAATGTAAAATAATAAATTTAACTAATTATACTTTTTTTAAGCATTGTTTTTTAAGTCATAATTATAATTATAACTTAAAAAACAGTGCTTCATGCAAAATAATGGAAAATAATAAATTTAACTAATTAAACTTTTTTTTAATATTCTATGTTTTCTTAGTCACCCATTAAATTTCCGATAAAAATTCGCCGATTGAAAATGATTTTGTCTTATACTAAGACTCTGTTTTTGAACAGATTAGAAACCATTTGTTTGGAATAAATTTAATATTTAATTGAGTTTTTATAAAAAATAGCCATTATCAATTGATAAATATTGAGCCTCAAGAATATGCATTGTATGGTGACCCATCAATGTTTTACTTTATCGTCAACTATGGGAAATTTAAATTCATCAAAAAAAAAATTCGATTCATGGAAAAATAATTTCGTGACAAAATTTTTCTTTGCACGACAAAAGAGCGACAAATTATGCGCCAGATGCGACATTTGTCCGATCATTGCAAGACCGTTTTCCAGAGGTGGTAGTACTAAAAAAAATTTCATATCTCCTAAAGGCCCCTTTCATACATGAAATCTAGTTGCGTACAAATTTTCAACTCTCTAATAACTAAGATGCTGTTTAATGAAATTTATGAATATTAATAAGTAGTGTGAAACAAGATTGAGTTACAAATGGAGTCATTAAGATTTTTATATATCATGAAGATATTATGAATCGAATTTATTTCACTTTATTCATCTTTGTCTTCCACAAAAATACGACCTCTTTCACTTGAAAATGACTTAGTTGTTGAAACCGTGCGTATTTTTGTTAAAAATGAATTGATCAAATGAATTTGTTTCATTTTTATTGAAATTTTTCCTGTTAACATATCAAAGGTAATACGGAGTATTGATGACAGTTCTTGAGTGGCATTCATTGTCCTTTCAGCATCGTTATTCTGTTGTAATTTTTTCTATCACTTGTTTTTAAACTTACTTCATTTGTTTCGTCATGCCCGCCATTTAATTCATAGAAGTTTATCACAAAAAATCACCGTTTTGTAATGTAGATACCGATGAGAAACATTACGGAATGTTTGAATTTTTAATTTTGTTGCTATCTCTATAATAGCAGTAATAAAATATATTCACTCCGGCAATTTCATATTGGTAACATAATATCCAATAGTTGACGTACGATTGCGTGACTTCCAAAAAGATGATCGTTATCGCATGAATATTTATAAAATTGAATCTAGTGGCACCACGTAGTCACCTAATATTGGGAAATATTCATAATTATTTCCACCAGCATATAGGTAATGAAAATAGAATATTACTTACCACAGAAAAATAATCGAAAGCCTGGCATAATTATACAACACATAGCACGGCCTATTGTGTACAAAATGACGTCTTTTATTATGAAGTCAAGTAGATAGTGCTAAAAAGCATTTCTCGAAATTTGTTTGCATAATTCGTTATGCAAATTTGTGTCGTGAAGATGCTCGTTTTCATTACCATCAACACTATATTCCACTATAACGTCTCATGCGCCTAGTTGCGTGCATTCGAATTTAATGTTCTTTATTTATTGTTGTTTTTGTGACAGAAGCTTATTCGATATTGTGATTTATAGGTATCCTTATACTCTCATTATATTCAGTCATTTTTGAATCGTAAAATACAGTAATATATTTCGCCATTTGATATTGCTGGAAGGATTTCTTTATAACCATCTTTTGTAATCAATCATAAATAGAAAATATTGTTTGATTATAGATTTTCAATGTATGAATGACGTGATTTAATATGATCTTTAGTTCGATAAATGTTTTATTAGTTTTCTTATTTATTAAATTTTTTCCGCTTGATGGCTTCTTCTATAATATTTTCAGTTGTGAGGAAAGGAAATTCAAAAGCGCTTCCTTATTGCGCTTACATGTTTTGAAATGTAATTTGCCGTATACGTGTTCAGATTTGTAAATTAGTCAATTGGTGTTATGAAACCTCAAGAAATTAAATTTTCTATTGAAATATTTATTAATTACTTATAAGTGGCATCATTAAGATTTCGCGAAAATATTGTTTTTCATTCTCGTCATTCGTACCTTTCATAAATATGTCAATTATTTCTTAGAAACTTGTAAACCGAGGATTGTGGGTTCGAGTCCCACCTCGCTGTTGGGTGTTGTGTATGTCCGGAATTTAGTGGTTATATATGATTAAAAATTGTTGGGTAATGTACATAGTTTACAAGCCCATTGGCCGTTCGGAACCGGCGTTAAACTGTAGGTCCCTCGAGTTGAAAAAAATAAATAGCATATACAGTTTTGACGAATTGTTTTAGATAAAGTCGAATATTCTGTATTTTCATGATTGCCAAATTTCAAAATTTATTGCACATACTTAAGTAACATGTACAGTAACGACCAACTTGTTAACATACTCTGATGTGATATTGGAATCTATGAAAGCAGGAAAGCAGGTCTATACTATTTACACAGATTTCAAAAAAGCTTTTGACTCTGTGGCTCACTGGTTACTAGTAGCTAAATTAAAAGCATTGGGAGTTGGTCCCCCACTCATTGATTGGTTAGCAGACCGTATTAGCGGTATGAGATTAAAGATTTCGATATGTGGTGTATTTTCCGACGAATTCATAATGAAATCTGGTGTCCTTCAGGGTTCACCTCTGTCATCACTTTTGTTCCTCTTGTTTATCAACGACATAGGAGATGTCATAAGGTTCAGTTCATTCTTACTTTTCGCAGATGATTTAAAAATATTTAGACAAATATCTGAGGTCGACGATTGTGAATTTCTTTACTCGATCTCAATGCAATAATGAACTGGTGCTCAGACAATGATATGGAGTTAAACATAGAGATGTGCCAAGTGATGAGGTTCGGAAGAGTAAAGTCACCATATTCTTTCCATTACCATTTGAACCAACGAATTTTGAGGGGCGCGAGTGTTATTAGGGACTTAGGGGTGTACTTCGACCCGAAACTGGATTTTATTGCTCACATACAATTCATAACTAATAAAGCTTTTAAGATGCTTGGTTTCATAAAAAGATAGATGTGTCATTTCAACAATTTGGATGCAATTACGTCAGTTTATTGCGCAAATGTGAGAAGTGTGTGTGAGTACGCATCCGTTGTATGGTCACCGGTTTACTATGTTCATAAACATAATATCGAGAGAGTTCAGAGAAAATTCTTGAAATGGGTTGCATTCAAGCAAGGATTTCCAACCTCGTTTCAAAACTATTATTTGATCCAAGAGCAAATGAGTTTGAGGTCTTTGGAATCACGGAGGGAAAACTTTGACGTGATGCTAATTTTCAAGTTGATAAACAACTTTACTGACAGTAAATATTTGTTACCTAAAATAAGCCTTAATTGCAGGTCCGCATTATTGAGATCTAGAGAAATTTTTAACTTAAGTTTTGCTCCAACTAATTATTTTATGAACAGCCCCTTAATTAGATCTCAAAGAATTGCAAATGAATGCGAAGTTGATCTTTTTGCAGTCTCAATTTTTTCCCTTAAGAAATGTTTCGAGTCGCAACCGATAAGCAGATAGTTAGGAGCAGGCTCGTTTTTGCAGGTGCTTATGAAGTTGTCGGTTTAATTTATAAAGGAATTTGATTATGAATGTTGTTTCATGTTTTTTTTTGTATTTTTAAATTGAAATTTGAAATATTATTTTTTTGTATCTTTGAATTTAGTTAGTTTAATAATGTAAAATGGCAGGTCCGTTTGATCAAATAAATAAATAAATAAATAAATAAATAAATAAATAAATAAATAAATAAAAAACATGTCATGCAGAAGACAACACATTTCAGTGAGTTTAGGCTGTTACCAAAATATATTGTACTCATTCATATTTTAAACCAGATCATTTAAGAATTCTTTCTATATATTTTTATTGCGAGTTAGCAGAATAACAACACGAATGGAAAACCTTTGAAATTAGAATTTTAGCAACGTTTTTGCTCGACGTTTGGCTCGAATCCCTTCTTATTTCAAGAATTGTTTGGATTCCGGTTGAGAATATTAAGTCCCACACAATTTCGGAAATAGTTTGTAGGTACCTTGAGGCGTATTCGTTTCGTCCAGCTGATGAACTGATTATATTAGGTTATAACCATCAAATTTCTGACTGATTTATTATTTACCTAGATAAGTTTCATTTCTGAACGTTTTCAAACTGTACGATTTAAAAATGATATACAGACTCGTGCACCGTTTTATCATTAAATGCCGTTTATATTTTGGTGCAAGCGAAAATGTCAAATTAAACTCGGTTTGTCATTAAACTTAGTTTAATACATCCGGACACTCTACTGCGTAGCACTAGGAATGATAAAACCCTTCGGCGCATGCGCATGTCGTAATGCCTGATAAGTCGAGATCATTTTTCCTCATGGTGACTATATCGGGAAATGTATAGTATTTGAGATATAAGTAATCAAAAATTTGAGTGAAATTCATAATTTTTACTAATTTTTTTATTTCTAGGTGGCGCCACGTCAATATTTTTCGAATGTATTATACTTATAAATTAAAAGACTATACATTAAATGCTATCATTTTATTTCATTATTGTAAAAATCGGTTTAGGTTTAAGATTTATATATAGCACCACATGTCTATGGACAAAAAATCTAAAAAACGCTATAATTTTTTATTCTTCGTGGGGAAAAATTTTGGAAAACACTTTTCTTATGATCATATGTGTTTTATCGATATCCGTTGGAATTTTTAAAATCGGACTAGGTACTCACTTTTTGTCGTGAGACTATAACCCCTTAGCTTTGCCTCGGGGTAATAATATACGGTACAAGAGCCTAATTGGTATTTCAGAATTGGTGGCATTCGCAATTTGAGTAGGTACTAAATAACAAACCATCAACACTCATCTTAAATGATACGGTAATCTTCTGATCATTTTTCAAATTGGTTTCTCTGAAATATCTTCGGAAAATCGCAGACTTTTCAGGAAATGATGTGAAATTTAACGAGTAGGATATTGGCAATTTCCAAAACTAAGCTCAACTTTTCTTTTCGAGAATTACTAAAAATTTTATACGACATTACTACTTCTTTTTGACAGTCAAATATTGCGATTTTCTCGCAATCGCTCGTCTCTAGATATTTTTTATTTATAACTAACACTATCTTCTTGCAGAAGAATGTATTAATTGCCTTCCCAATAAGAGTAAAAATAATGTTTTAATATTTTCTTGCCGTTTCCGAATAAAATAATGAAAATGATATACGTGCACGTACGTATATCATTTTCATTATTTTATTATTATATTCGACGACATAATATCACAAAATATCATGGTAGGCTTATTTCATCAAAAAGTTACTGGTGACAATCTTAAAATTAGACCATCAGTAATTTTTATCAATATAAATAAATAATATAAATAAATTTCAATATTTGAAACCAATCTTCAACACTATATTTTCCTAATTTAAAAAATATGAATCTGACTTATTCCAGTCATATGGGACCTCAACAATTAATCACAATATTTTGCATGTGGAGAATAGAGGACTTTAGTCGAGACTAAAATTGTATATCCTTGCAAGTCGGCGGTACAAATATCACTTCTGGGTATTAAGAATAATCTGTAATGGTATTGTGTGAGCGGCTCCGTAGTTCGCAGAGGAGTTGTGTGTTCACAGGAATGCAAATGCGATTACTCAACGCTCCAGAAATAACTCGCGAGCTATTAGTGTAGTATCCCTTTCGCTCGTTCTCTAGTTGTTTTGCATCAAACTCTGAAGTATCATATTTGATCCTGAACTTAATAGTTCTATTCATTTTCTTCCCTGTCAAACAAGAGCGGATCCAGCTTTGGCGTCAGGAGGGGTCACATAGTCGTGGTCAAGTCAAGAACTTATAATTTAATTTTGATAAAAATAGATTCAAGTAAAAAGTAGGTATTTTATTAATGTACGTAAGTACTGTACTCAAAAATATTTATTCTTTATTGTACACTTGAAAAACTTAACACATTATAACTTGTACATATACTTACACGTACATATTGATATCTTCTCTTGAAGGCATCCAGAGAAGCACTATCACGCACGGAAGGAAAGGAAACACACGTGTTTCATTCCTTCCTGAAGTATGTGTCAGGAAGGCGGCAGCTTGAGTTTGGGATTAACTCCTTCAGCCAGATCAGAGGATACACTTGTATGTACAAGTGCATTAAGGATAGGTGAGACGGGATATTTATGAAACATATGAAAGTGTGGGTAGGGTTCAGAGGACTACTACTGGCCCAGCATTCGCCCTATAAGTTTGCAAGCAGTGACTTAAATTACCATGAGGAAACCTCTGAAAAAGCTCATGGCAGACCAGTCCGCCCCGGGGTTTGAGCCAGAGACCTCCGAAATACTAGCCAGCGTATGCTAAGTACTCGACTAACTAGCTTGGTATCACGCACGGAATGAGGCAGCCTATTTATATTCCATAACCGTGGTGAATGATTTGTCATAACAGCTAGATAGGTATGTCGAGGGGTAGACGCAAAACTCCGCAAAAGGGAAGAGGTGGTACGACAAGGGTTGCCAACAAACAAGCGCGCGCAAGTGTGGCGCGGTAAAATTCAAATTTTCGATGCGTTCCCAAACGTTCGCCATCATACAAAGTGATATTATATTAAATTAATTAAAAATTGAAGGCATGTAGTTAAATAAAATCTGTATGATGACAAAATATATAAATAAAATCATTGTGTTCAATTAGTGTTCCACCTTTGTCCTGGAACCAGCTCGGGGGGGGGTCATGACCTCCATGACCCCATCCTGGATCCGCCATTGCTTTCAAATATGCTTGTTGTAACTATATGACAACTTCGATTACATATCAATTGTATTAAGATATAATTACAAAATTTTAATATTCAATTATATCCTCCATTCAATATGTGGTGAAGACATTATAAATATTATGAGATGGTTGCTGAGATAATATTAACATATTGAGAAGAAAAAAAAATTCCTTTTTGAGATTGAGAGAAACATATTTAACATGTAACCTTCGCTTCTCCTTCACCAAAACTTTTTCGTATAATGACTACTAATGAGAGTATAATTACTCTAGGATCAACAAATAATATTAGGAAATTGATAAATTAATAGATATTTATGGAAGCCCCAGACAGGTTATTCAATTCTGTTCAAATTCTATACATGAGAGTTGAGCTACTCTCCAGAAGTTGTTACAATTTTGTTATTTGAGCAATATCTAGAATGCTTAAACTAATGATTTTGTTTCAACCAAGGTTGTAGCAAATATTTTTGTGCTTGTGAAACTCTGTTTCATGTTCTCTAATTCTATTATTGAAGTTACGGTAACTTCTAGGTAGTTACTAATGTAAATATAATATAATATTATAAATTTCCTTAATTATCATAATTCGGGAAGCGCCTTAGAATTTTATTAGAACTGTACCTTATACTTGACAGTAAATTTAATTTCGCAGCCACATCTACATCATGGGTGCATTTTTGTACTCATTCTTTTTATTACTTTTTATACCGAATCAGTCATTTGTCATAATTTTATGTTTGCTACCATATTAACAGATCTTAGTATCTTCGCACAACAACTGAAGAGACTAATTGCATATTCACAAACAATTTTGTGTGAATAGGAATGTTGAAAGAACTTTATTATCGTGTTACTAATGGCGGTCGAAGCAAAAGTGCTAAAGTTGAGAGCTTTATAAAACATTTACAAAACGTTTTCATAACGACTCTAAAAGAGTCCTTTAAATATCCGATTCCTTCTTAGTAACAGAGCTGTTATAAAACAGTTTTATGAATGTTTTTTTAAATATTCATAAGACATTTATAATTGTTCTAAAATCTGTTTTCTTATAGAAGCAAACAACATATTATATTAGTCTAATAGGCCTACCACACGCTCAAGCTTCAGGACAGTTTTGCTTGCGCAAGCCGGCTTGAACACTGAACACTGAGCGTGCGATTGGGAAAACTGTATACCGCGCAAACCCCACGGCTTGGCTTGCGTAATTTTCGACTTGCTTGAAATCTTGCTTGTGCAAGCCCGGCTTGCGCAAGCCCGTCTTGTACTTGCGGTTGACGTGCAGTGTTCAAGCCTCATTCGAGAATAGTCTTCATTCAATGAAGCACCCTTTTTTCCTGCGAAAATGGCCGATTTAAGGATAAGTAAATAGTTTCGCCAATCATTTGGATCCTCTCTTAAATCCTTCAGTAGATTTACGTGTGAATGAACGTTTCTCTTCAAAAGCCATTGTTTCGTCCATTTAGAACGTTTTCTTTTTGAATTTTCATTTGCCTTTTTTTTCATCAGCAAACACTGAAAAAATTGCAGCTGAAGAAATAGTTCTTCGTTCGGACGCATTGTTATCGTGTCGACGACTACGTCAAGAATGAGGGTTGCACGTACTTAACTGTGCCGTGTGGTAGCAACTGTTGTGTTCAATCTTAATGTACGAGATGCTTGCGCAAGCCAAACTGTCGTGAAGCTTGAGCGTGTGGTAGGCCCATAACAGGCGATTTGTTTTATAATCTTCGCCAATTCCATGCTCATAAGAGCTGTAGGAGCATTGTGAAAGTGTTAATAAAACAGTGAATGTTTTATAAAATACGTTCTAAGAACCATTATAAAACTTAAATTGTTAGTTGGGAATATGTGTTGTTATCCATATAGTAGTTCGACTGCGATTTATATTGGGGAATAATTAGAAATGTGTTAATTCACTCCTACTCAAATAAGCTGCTTTGAAGAGATCTAATGAAATCGAAAAAGCTGTATACTGATTTCGAGTCGGGGTGTCAAAAATGTTTTCAATAATTCACTGTTATGTGAATGCAGATTTCGCGTCGCGGAATACCTACATATAACCAGCTCTCTCCTAAGATTTTTTGATAATTTTGAAAGGAATGAAGATTTTTGCTAATTCACTATGAAATTGATTATGTATATTTTTCATGAATTATATAGTGCTCCGTTACTCAATATTATTTGTGATGAAAGAAGAATAAGTTTATTTGAACTTCTTAATATGAATTTTCATCAAGTGAAGGTTAGTTCGAAAAAAAAAATAATAAATTATTCTTGATGTATGAAGATTGAAATAGCCATTACGAGTTCACCTACCTTGTCATAAGTTTTCCTGTGTGTTTCTTAGTTATGAGAACATTTTTTATTATTGTTTTCTGCTGGCTAATGAAGGTTACACTACCATTAAGTAAAAAAAGTGCTAAAGTACAATTTGATTAGTTTATTGGCCATAATACGAGCATCTTCATATTATGAAGACTATTCAGAATTGAAATATTCATTTGTGTTTCCCACTCTCATATAAAAACTAGTTCTTCATAATGAATGAACATCGATAGATCCATAAAAAAAAATTACTTAGCACCCATGAGAAGAGTCAGAAGAGTATATCATAGTATAAATAGGTAAATAATATACCCATGTAAAGGAGCGGGTGTTTCATTGTACCTACTTAATATTTTCAATAAACTTATACCCACATGATTACATTATCTCAACATATATATATATATATATATATATATATATATATATATATATATATATATATATATTATATATATATGGTTGTCTGGTTTCCCGGGTTTGTATCCGCGTATGGGCTTCGTCTTAGTTGAAGTGTGCTCGACGTTTCGGCAAAAATCACATTTGCCATCTTCAGGTAGCTCTTCTTGGTCGGAGTGAATACACTGATTCAGTGTATTCACTTCAACCAAGAGATCTACCTGAAGATGGCAAATGCGATTTTGCCGAAACGTCGAGCAGACTTCAACTAAGACGAAGCCCATACGCGGATACAAACCCGGGAAACCAGGCAACCAGATTATCTCCGCGAGAACCTAAAAATAAACATATATATATATATATATATATATATATATATATATATATATATATATATATATATTATATATATATATATATATATATATATAATATATATATATATATATATATATATATATATATATATATATATATATATATATAATATATATATATATATATTATATATAATATATATATTATATATTATATATATATATATATATATTTATATATATATATATATATATATATATATATATATATATATAACATCTTGGATATATTTTCACCCGAGGAGCATTGTTTTTCTCACGAATTTTGAAGAATGTTTTCAATGATGTCTGATGATTTAATGAAAGAAATATTCTGAATTGATATAAATATCACTCTTGGTACTTCTATCTAAATAAAATAAATATTTGATAATTGTCACTCTTCCTACTTATATCTAGATAAAATAACAGATATTTGTATGAACATTTAAATTATCCTCTACTGGATAATACGCTTTGAGTGTTGACTTGAAATGTTTCATCAATTGATGTTTTAAATTCTGCATTTTATAATATATTGTAGTATAGCGTAGATGGTTGATTTATTAAAATTTTCGAATTCTGTGACATATACCTACCTCACTAACGACCCACTCTCATTGTTATTTGAGATCGATGAAGTCTGAATATGTGCATTAGATAAGTTTATTTCTGTTATTTATATCATTGAATTAACTGATAACTTCAAGTCATTCCTCTCTAGGGTCATTCCATTCCATGTCAAATCAACACACCTATTTTACCTCACCATCTTAGAATTCGCTGAAATTTGGAATACTCATTGTGGATGTTGGAACTAAGAAAAGTACCAAAATTCAAATTTTTATCTCAAACTGTTTCCAAAATATAGCTGTGTAAACTTTCGAAATTTCGGCCAAAAACTGAAAACTAACTTTGTCGAAATTGCTCTAGGAACTGTCCTAGTTAAGCTAGAGAGCTGGAAGAGGTCTCATATTTTGGTATTTTTCTTAGTTCCAGCATCCACAATGAGTATTCCAAATTTCACCAATATCTGAGATGGTGAGGAAAAAATTTAATTAAAAGTGTGTTGATTTGACATGAAACTACCCTCTACTCACCATTTAAAATTCATATTCTTCGCAAAGAGCCTGGATACGAGGGTCGTTCAATAAGTCCTTAGAAAATCCAAGAGATGGCGCTCGTAGTATCGGTAAAGATTTTTTTTCCGTTAGCAGCACTATCGATAGGAAAGCTGTCAAAATTTCAGCTCGATCCATGACGTAGGTCAATTTCTATCGTCGATTAAAGTCAACAACATTTGTTTATACATAACAATGGAGAAAAGCGAGTTCCGGGCTGTCATCAAACATTTCCATTTGAAAGGCTTAACGCCGAAAGAAATCAAAGCCGAGTTGGATGCAGTTCATGGCACATCTGCACCTGTGTTTGCGACAGTCTACAATTTAAACGTGGCCGTTCATCCACAAAAGATGAACATCGTCCGGGACGCCCAGTGGAGGTGTCTACTCCTGAAATCATCAATAAAATCCACGACCTGATTTTGAGCGATCGACGAATTAAAGTGCGCGAATTAGTTGAGGCCACAGGCATATCACAAGGTACAGTCGCTTCAATTTTGCATGAAAAATTGTCTGTGAAAAAAATTTCGGCAAGATGGGTGCCGCGTTTGCTCTCAGAGGAGAATAAGCGCAATCGTGTGGTCGACTCTGAGGTCATGTTGGCGCTCTTCCGTCGCAATCCTGCCGAATTCCTTCGTCGATATGTAACTGTGGACGAAACCTGGATCCACTACTACACTCCAGAAACGAAGAGACAGTCATCACAGTGGATTTTCAAGGGTGAACGGGCTCCAAAGAAGGCGAAAACAGTGGCATCGGCCGGCAAGGTGATGGCCACAGTCTTTTGGGATACGCAGGGCATCATTTTCATCGACTACTTGGAAAAAGGAAAAACGATAACAGGGCCGTATTACACGTCGTTATTGCAACGGTTGAGCGAGGAAATCGAAGAGAAACGTCCGCATTTGATGAAGAAAAAAATCCTCTTGCATCAGGACAATGCGCGTGTGCACACCTGTGCTGTTTCCATGGCCAAAATTGTGGAATTGAAGATGAAATTGTTGCAGCATCCTGCTTATTCACCAGATCTGGCCCCAAGTGACTATTTCCTGTTTCCCAATCTGAAGAAATGGCTTGGCGGACGACGGTTCACTTCCAACGAGGACATCATTGCTCAAACGAATGAGTATTTTGCAGAACTTCCGAAATCCTATTTTTTGGACGGCATAAAAATTTTGGAAAAACGTTTTTAAAGTGTGTAGAGCTGAAAGGAGACTATGTTGAGAAATAAAAAAAATTTACCCTAAAAAACAGTGTTTTCCTATCTTTTTCTAAGGACTTATTGAACGACCCTCGTATTATTGAACTTCGATTAATTACTTTTTTTCTCAGTTATAATCAACATAATCGCCCATTGTTTAATCTATTCGTAAATGATGAAACCGTGAGTTGTATGAAAAATATACAAAATTCGGAAATTCAGTAGTATATCTATCTAAGCAAAAAAGTCTCCAAAGTTACATGAAATTTTTTTCATCTTTCGAATAACTAAAATCTTGAATTTGGTGCTACATTTATGAGTCTTCAATAGTACGAAAAACAAAATAAGAAGTATGTATAGATACTCAGATAATATTCTGAGAAGGAGTTAAGAATACTCAGGCATTCATACGTGATCATCGAGCTGATCATGTAATCTTCTTTATGATGATCACTAATGAATTTACCAAGATTATTAAATATGTAATTTTTCCATATTTGTTGCAGGTATGTCAGCCTTTCAAGAGATTGCAACGTACGATTTCATGTTACACAATGTAACAGTGTGAACTGATTCTCAAATCATCTTCAGGCAGATATTGAATAACCATCCTATGGTTCGACTTAAGTGAGTGTTACAACCATTGGCAAATTTTAATTTATAAATACCCAATTGCTCTAACTGGTTCTCTCTGTTGAAATTTTCAACTCCTTTGCCTTCTATTCTTACATTATTTGGCCAAACTAGGTAAAAATTAAGTTTTCAAATTCTTTATTACTAAATATCTTCCTTTCCGATATATGAATATTTCAGAATGACGAGGTAATGCACCTTTTTTGTTATCGATACTAGGAACGGTTAGATTGTATTCGGAGAATAATATTAGTCTTTCATAGTAAAACGATATTTCTTTTCGGATTCAGATATGTGGCGCATGTTTCAGCATATTGAAGTGATACTGGTTTTTGGTACTCCTATATTCGAATTTGGAAAAAATAAATTGTTTATTAAATGCACTATATTTTCGTTTCAGGTTTAGATTTGTGGGCAAAATTTTAGCATATCTGACTGCCCATTCAGGACAGAAGTTGTCCGTGCCATAACACGGCGTGTGGAGCTTGGGACGATCACTATCTCACTGACTGTCAAGTTTCGGCTAAGCCTAATTTTAAATTTTTACACTTCGCGCAGCGCGTCTCCTTTGAAGTGTGCACTTCAATTTACCTCTGATCGGCAGGACAAGGCACGCCGCGTGAAAATCGCGACGGCCCGTTCTCTCAGGTGTGGTAGGTCAATTCATACGTTAGGATAAAGGCCGAAACACATTATCGAAACGCGATGCAACCCGACAAAACGCGACGCGTGTTGGAAAGAATCAAATCCTAGTATTTTCTATGACCAGAATCACATGACTATGAACACCGGACGCCATGCGATACAGACTCGTTTCCTGTTCCAATCGAGTGTCGACACGTTTTGTCGCGTAGCGTTTGAATAATGTGTAACACGGGCACGTACTCTACGCACTAGGCTCGACACTCCACACGCCGTGTAATGGCGTTTTATTGAAGTGAAACTTGTTTAGCACCGTTGTGATTTGAAAATTCGATGAAACGAAAAAGTAACACCAAAAAGAGACAAACATTCATAAATATGATTTTGAATAGGAGTGATATAGAATGCAAGTATATGGTGTTTCCTATAATCTTTGCCTCCTCTTTGTTCGGGCTTTATAGTCGCCCCAGTATATATTACCGAGCCGAACCGAGAGAAATGTCGTATATGCCTAAGTGTACTTCCAAGATGCATGCGGGTAGTCTGAGATTCTCGGCGCCGACTGTCTGACTTCAAGCGGCAGGTAGGTAAGCCCATAATGAAAGCTGGTTGTCGGCGCCGATAGAACTATCACCAAACCAGATCAGTGTAACATGGAACTTACAATAGAACAGGCTGCAGCTCTATTGCTGCTTAGTGTTTCAATTAAATTAAAGCCAACGAGAAGTGAAAACCATCCAATTAATAAACTATCATCAATTTACAGGGAGTGTAAGTACTTTTTTTCGCAATTACTTGCCAACGAAACCTGATTTTTCGATTATCAGAATGATTTATTTGCTCATTCCATATAGGAGGATTAAGTTCTTCTTTAGATATCAAATCAGCGATATCCATCGTAAAAATAAAATAACAAATAGAATACTGAAAGCAAATTTAACAGAACCAGCTGCAAATTGTCTGAAACCTCAATGAACAAATAGTTCCGGTAAAGTCCTCAGGATGTCAGACGTACCAACTTCTTGGTACACATAGAGATTTTAGGGTCACGTACCATCTACCAAGATCAATCGGTCCTTGTATCCAAAAATACCAAGATTGGCCGTTGACCGACAAAATACACTGACAATATAGAATAACTGACAAATTTCAGGGATGCATATAAAAAAACATTCCAATCAGTTTTCCCTTATAATATAAATTCATTATAGAAAGTAGTCTCTGTTTAAACTGATATTTCTTCGGTGCGTTCGATAATTACTGCCCTCTATTAACGGTACACGAAATAGAAATATATTTTTTTTTACTGGAATTCGATTTCAGACAGTTTGTTTACTTATTAGTGTTGGCAGCACCGGAGCGGAGCAAAGGCGTACCAGTTTTCCGTTTCCAGTACCAGCTTCCAGCCAGCTCGGTACAAGGATTTCTAACTGGACGTCTAACATCCCTCAGTCAGACTACCAGTATGCAGAGAATCTGCGTGCAGATGCACTATGGACAGCTCCATTTAAAAGCCTAGGAATATATGCACGCCGACTCGCCGACTATTGGCGCCGATTATCTGTCTCAGAAAACCGGCGTGCATCTTGGACGTACCCTAATACTTCCTTTGGCCCAAGCCAAGTAGGCTACTTCTCTGAAGTTTCACTTCTGTCGTATGTGAAGTGCACACACACACACACTCGCCTATTTTTGTTTCAGTATTATTGAATTAAAAAAATTTAGATGGAATCTCAGATCAACTAATAGACCAGTCATTTGAGATAATCAATTGACGATAATTCCAAAAGTTTTCAAACTTTAATGTAGGGTCGGGAAAGAGATAAAAACAAACTATGAAATTTTGCAACCTTTTCCGAAGTTCGGAACATTGTTAAAATTGCAATAACAGTGAATTTTGCCTTTTGCTTGTGAAAAAAATTCCAAAAATTCTGCAAAATGGTAGTAGTATTAAATATATTATTTCATATCACGTATTAAATTTGCAATCAATTTGAGGCTACGGAACATTTTTTTAATTCAAAATTAACGTTTTTCTTCGATAAACTGACCAAACAAAATTCCAAAGGGTCTGTAAACTTGACAGATACTTTGGAAAAATATACCGAACAGTTGTATCAATTTGCAACCTTTTACTTTGACCGGAACATGTTTATTCATAATTTTTTTAATTGGTGGTCATTTTTTCGAGAGCAAAATGCTCTCGAAATAATTACAAAAGTTTTGAAACTTGGTTGCAAATTTAGAAAACATCTATTCTGATGCATTTACAAATTTGCAACCCTGTACGCGGTCCGGAACTTTATGCAATTTGCAAAAATATTACTTTTGGATTTTTATATTTTTGCAGATTGCATAATGATCCGCACCGCGTACAAGGTTGCTTATTTGCAAATGCATCAGAATAGATGTTTTCTAAATTTGCAACCAAGTTTTAAAACTATTGTAATTATTTCGAGGCCATCTTGCTAGAAAAAATTAACACAAAATAAAAAAATTATAAATAAACATGTTCCGGTAAACGTAAAAGTTTGCAAATTTATACAACTGTTCGGTATACTTTTCCGAAGTATCTGTATCTGAAGTTTTCAGAAGTTTTGGAATTTTTTTGGTCGGTTTATCATGAAAAACGTTAATTTTGAATTTAAAAAAATGTTAAATTGGTTGCATATTTGATGCGTGATATGAAATAATATATTTAATACCTCTCCAAGTTTGAAGAACTTTTGGAATTTTTTTCACAAGCACAAGGCAAAATTCAATATTATTGCAATTTTAACGATGTTCCGGACTTCGGAAAAGGTTGCAAAATGTGATTTGTTTCTTTCTCGATGTAGCATTCACTTAATCAAAGTTTAAAAACTTTTGGAATTATTCGATTTTCAATAACTGACTGGCCTATAATTGCAAACCAACAAACTGATTGATGATTTAAAAAAGTGAACGATATTTCAACATGTTTAATTAGTATCTCTTCTTCATTTTCTCATATGCAAATTTAACAAAAAGGTGGAACCAAATCACGAACCAAATTATTTATTCTTTGTAGATGAGTAGACAATTTTATAACATAATTCATTGACTTGATTGCGATTAAATTACAATGAAATTCAAAACCTGATCTTCAGTCGTTCTATTTCATCAAATAAATGTCCAATTGCATAACTGGACATAATGGAACGAAGAAATCGTGTGTTTTTAAATTAACGTATAGTTTCGATTGCGATATATGGCCGCTATTCTGAAATTTATTTATTTGCTTCACCTTTTCATTTAAAATAAGTTTTCGATTTGACTGAGTTTTGAAAGAGACCACATTATTTATATTCTTTATGGCGGAAAAGACGATAAAAGTATTCGTTTCTGATGAATATACTCATAATATTTGGGCCTGTACAACTTGAATCATTAGCTTATAAAGAAAAATTATTAAATTTGTTCAAAAACAAATTCTTAGATAAATATAAGGATAATTTCAGCGTTTATTAAGCTGCCATTTCAAGGTAGTTGTCAAACCTCCTTTCATCTTAAATGGAAGATTAGAGTTGAACGTTGAAGTAATCAATTCAATATAGAGGAGAGTGGTATATACCTACTGGGACAACTTTTTTTTATTGTACCGGGTGTCTGATTAAGAGAGGCACGCGGCTGTATCTCACAAACTATTCGTCGTAGAGACTTACGGTAAAAAATTTTATAGCCAAAGTGGGCAACAGAAAATCCTGGAAATTATTTTCAGGTTTTTAAGATGGCCGCCAGGGGGCGTAACCGCCATCTGAAACTTTTAAAGTGATTTTTTTCTGAAATTCTTTTAGCGAATATACCAAAAAAATATTTTATTTTTTCAAAGATGAGCTTCATTCGAGTCATTTTTATTTGACACTTTTTGACGTATCTATTGAAATGAAGTGGTGGGGGTTGATTTATTGTTTTTTTGAATGAACAGCTGTAACTCCTGAACGACTGAACGGATTTCAACAAAGTTGATCTCGTTGGAAAAAGCATTTATTGCTTCATCGAAAACATTTTATCTGTGGTCTGTCAAATTTTTAGTTATGCCGGTAGAGAGCGTGTTTTGATATAATAACAGAAAATTGCTAATTTCTCTAAAAAATTAAATACAATAACATAACTTTTTTCCTTAAAAATGTATTGTGATAATGCCAAAATAGGCTAGTGAAAACTGTATCTCGATACCTTATTGTTAGCCTGAAATATCGAAGAAAGGAAATTTAATTATCATATGATTCAAAACGACGCCATTACAGCGGTATTTATTTTCATTTATTTGTATTTTTACCAAGAATCAATGATGAAATTTAATAATTTTATGATTTTCAAAAAATAACATTCTTATTTCAAAAACTTCAAAAAAAAATCGAGTGGGAGCATAATAACCAATGTAATAATATTCAAGTGCATGCAATGTAGTCAGTATATGAAGAGCAGGCCATGGAGGAAAATCATATGCCTAAAATCAACTTGTCAACAAATACTAAAATTATACATATAGTGGCAGTTTAATAAGTTTTCGTGGCACATAGAAGTAAGGATTGAAAAAGATTGAAATACATTTTACAAACAATGAAGCTGTTGATATCACTGACGGTATATTTTGAAATTCATCAAAATATGGCATTGGCACAAAGAATATACAGTGCTCTATATTCGTCGTCTACGCCATGTGAGAATTTTTCCGCGTTTAGTCCGAAATTAGCGTAATACTGGCAGCTTCGACCCTATAAATTTCAGATGAAAATTCTCTATTTTCTTCAAATATGCCCAACAAATTCTCGCATGGCGTGAACGTCAATTTGGAAATCGAGTTCCATATAATCTTTGTGCCATTGCCGCATTTTGAAAACTTTCAAAATATACCGCAAACATATCAACATCTTCATTGTTTGTAAATGCATTTCAATAGTTTTCAGTCCTTGCTTGTGTGTGCCACAAAAACTCATTACACTGCCATTATAAGTTCATTTTTGATATTTGTTGACAAGTTGATTCCTTCATGGCCTTCTCTTCTTATTCTGACTACCTTCTTGCACTTTCACAAATTATATTTATTGATTATTATGCCATTAAACGATTTTATAAAAAATTTTTGAACTAAGAATACTAGTACTATATGATGATCATTGAATGATGAAATTTCATCATTGATTCTTAGAAAAATATAGACAAATGAAAATAAATACCGGTGTGATGGCGTCTTTTTGAATCATATGATAACTAAATTTTCTTTCTTCGATATTTTAGGCTAGGAATAAGATATCGAGATACGGTTTTCAATAGCCTATTTTGGCATCATCGCAATACATTTTTAAGGAGAAAAAGTTATGTTATTGCATTTAATTTTTTAGAGAAATTAGCAATTTTCTGTTATTATATCAAAACACGCTCTCTACCGGCATAACTAAAAATTTGACAGACCACAGATAAAATGTTTTCGATGAAGCAATAAATGCTTTTTCCAACGAGATTAACTTTGTTGAAATCCGTTCAGTCGTTACAGCTGTTTATTCAAAAAAAAAATTGAATCAACCCCCACCACTTCATTTCAATAGATACGTCAAAATGTGTCAAATAAAAATGACTCGAATGAAGCTCATCTTCAAACAGAAAATATTTTTTTGGTATATTCGCTAGATGAATTTCAGAAAAAAATCACTTTAAAAGTTTCAGATGGCGGTTGCGCCCCCTGGCGGCCATCTTAGAAACCTGAAAATAATTTCCAGGATTTTCTGTTGCCCACTTTGGTTATAAAATTTTTCACCGTAAGTCTCTACGACGAATAGTTTGTGAGATACAGCCGCGCGACTCTCTTAATCAGACACCCGGTACATATCCTATGTGCAAAATCTATCATTTTTTTATAAGTAGATATTTGTGCTGATCAAATATATATTGCATTTATTGTTCTAAAGATTAGTCCCACTATGTACTACATGTCCTAGTATAACCAGCAAATTTAAGCTGGCTAACTGATCTCTGAGTCTCTCCCGCCTCAGATAATCCAGGTAGTTTGTATATTATTTTGTTTTCTTCAATAGTGTTTTCGCCCTTGATTTTGGAAAGGAAAATATAAAATTAGATGTTTCATTGAGTATTTGTACTTCAACATCGCTCTCACTAGACGATTTTTAAATAGTTTGCACTTTTTCTACTATGTTTCCTAGCTTTTATCTTTTCGAATTACTCTTCTGCAATCTTCCGCCTTTCTTTAATTTTTGATGTTTCCGTTAAAATAGTAGATCCTTACTTCATAGAAGCTTGCAGCAGCCCTTACTAGCTTTCACCTCTTAAACAGCCATTTCCATATTTGTTGCAAGAGTTTCATGAACATTTTTACTCATATTCATATTTTCTGTTTTATCTTATGTTTTCTCTTTATGTTTGGTATCTGCTATAACAGCAGTAGTTCATCCCTACAATTTAAAAAACAGCCGATGGTATATACTGGGGCAGTCCCGCTATGCACCAAGTCGACTAGTCCCAGTATCTACCACCGGCATGTAGTCAACAATTGTTGATGTCAATAACAACATACCCTTGATGATATCTTCTTAAGAATCCAAATCAAACTATTACACTCAAGAGTCCGTATTCAGTATGTAATAATGAAAAATAGTGAAGACAAAATATAACTTTAGGTGTGCACAACAATGATTCAAACTGAAATGGAGGTTATAAGGGACAATTGGGACACCAATGGTTGCTTAGACAAAGGTAGAGCATAAAACTGTAATACAAAGGTGGCTGTTTGGAGCCTTGTTCCACTATGTACCACTCTCTTAGTTGTTCTATACGAGGCTACTCCAGATTTGCAGACGAAAACTTAATCAAATTCTTATGTGACTTATATTTTCTCAATATATGAAATTATTATACTTATCCCATAATAAAAATTCCGCAAAGAAAGTTCAACTCTACCGCATAATTCGCAAAGTGAGCTCAATACATTTAAAAGTGATTTACTTAATGTACGAGTGTCTGGCCTTTATCAAAATTGTAGATACTTTATTTTTTTACAAAAAGTAAAAACCAGTTAGAGAAATCTAGTGTTTATAAAAAGACTTTTTTTGGATTTTGTAACATTCGCATAAGCCACACAAGATGATGATAATAATCTCACTATATTTCCGCCACAGTGAATAACATCTAAACATAATCTGTCTTTTGTTAAATCAAACAGATTATAGTTATACCTGCATGAATAATAGCGAGTTCATAGCATACGTAGGATAAGTTCCTAATCCCTTTCAGATGATTTAGGGTAGAATATAAACGCCAACCCTTATCATCATGGGGCTGTGCAAAAAGGAACAATGCGGTAATTCGTTAATGCTCATATTTGAAGATTTTTCTTTTTATATATATTCTACTGATATAATTGAATTTAGTCTTTTCTGATTTTTTTTTAATTTTCTTTCAAAGATAACAAAGATATGATATTGCCACTTGTATTACGTACCTAACGTATAATAAAAATGAATCGGTATTATCTTCTCATGTAACTAATTCTTTGTGATGCTGCGTTACAGAGGCGTTATGCTATTAATGAGTAGGTCTAATAAAGATGATAACATTCAAGACACTAATAACTACTGCTCTTGTTTTGTATGTCGTAGGTATATACAAATTTGTATGCAGGGTGCCATGGAAATTTATTTGCAGGATACTTATATGAAAGTTGTAAAAATTCCATGTGAGGCTGAATTTTTTCCTTCTTTCGCATTTAAAACTTGTGAAGGAAATATAATAAGGTGTGTTACAACATCAGCAACACCAAAAAGCATTTGTAAGAGTATTTTTTATAGACTGACCAATATTTTAGAGAACTTATTTTTTAAACTTACAGTTACATCTTGTTTACAATAATTTGTTGAATCTCAGGTGAATTGTTCGATTGATCTTATTTTTGATATAAATTAAATGGTTTTAATATCTGATTTTACCAGAAATCTCTTAGTTAAGTAGGTAAATAAAAATAAACAAAAATTACACGAAATCGATGAACAAATCGCCATTGAGTAATATGTTTGGTATAGTTGAGTATATTGAATAAAACTTGAATATAATTGAAATTAAGATAGAGAAATAATTGTTCATCATAAATCTATTGAGTGGGATTGTGTGTGCTGAGAGTAATGAGTCTTCTGACTTTCTTCTATCCAATATTACATTTTTTTAAAGAAATAATATATGCTCTCGTTTTATAGTTTAAAAATATCGTGGTGACATACACGGAATAGAAATAAAAAGATTGCTTATTTCATATCTACTCAACTAGGATATCTAAATTATTTTCTAATTCGAAACTAAACTCCCAAATTTATTATTTCGAAAGTTCGAAGTTGATTGGTCCTGTTCCTAAAGGTTTGCTAATTGATGTGTATAAGGTCGTTCATTCAAAACAAGAAGTGAAGAAAAAGTCCCAAAGAAATAAAAACGCGTGCGCTGCAGAACTACGTCACTAAGTTCGTATTATCTCGTTATTTATGTTGTTTTTCACATACAAATTCATAATCTCCTTAGTCAGTTTGAAATAGGGTTGCCAGATGATAATTTGATAAAGGAGGACAGATGGGTCTATAAAGGAGGATTTTCTGTAAAAAAGGAGGACATAAAGAAATTAAACGATTTTTTATAAGTATTATTTTACTTTATTTTAATCATATTTAGCTGAGCTGCCAATTTTGAAAAGAAGTTCTTGGTTTTTTAACAAATAATTATAAAAATCTTCACATGTCATGTTTTTGAAGTTGTATTGAGTAAGAATTAAAGATTTAACTGACTGCACACTTAGTCTATTCCTCTCTTTGCTCCACTGAGTATTAATCAGTGAAAAAACTCTTTCCACATTTGCCTCCCGCCAGTCCCGCCCGATGTTTAGCAAAAAGGAGGACTTACAGTAGCTAAGGGAGGACGGGAGGACAAAACATAAAAAAGGAGGACATGTCCTCCTTTTGGATACCATCTGGCAACCCTAGTTTGAAAGGAACTGAAGGGATGCTCAAAGCTTGAACACAACAAAAACAGAACCGAATTCACGTTTTCAGACATCTAACTCAATTTTGAATGGCTGTAAAATAAATCAATTAAACGCCTCATACATACATATATGTATATATGTATATAATATATATATATATATATATATATATATATATATATATGGAATGTTTCTTTTGGGATCGTAGCAATAAGGAAAATGAAGTTACCCTTTTTCCTTAATTCTCATGCTTTCGGGAATGTCCCATTGTCTTCACCCGGATACCTCAAGGAAATTTTTTTTTTGATAACCATTCATTACAAGTTTTAGGTGTTCACACTTACATGAGTTGGGGTTATCCTGGACCTAGATGTTATTATGATTTTGTGTACTAAGTTATACGCCCACAAAATCATAAATACTTCTAGGATAACCCCAACTTCTTAAAGTTGAACACCTAAAAATTGTATAAGTAAGAATTGTTATTGATGAAAACAAGGTCTCCTAAAGAAGGCAGTGAGGCATTGCACAAAGCTTGAGAATTATGGAAAAAGGGTAACTCCACTTTACTTATTGCTGCGATTTCAAGAGAAACATTCAGTCGTGTTTTTATACAGCAAATTAATCATTTCTCTCTCTCTCTCTCATATATATATATATATATATATATATATATATATATATATATATATATATATATATATATATAATATATATATATATATTATGTATATATATATATATATATATAAATATATATATATATATATATATATATATATATATATATATATATATATATATATATATATATATGCGGACCTGACAGATGTTGTCCTGTACACACGTCTCTAATTTGAAAATTTTAAACTTGTTTGAATAAGCTGTAACAGTTTGGACTAAGTAATAGTACTGAAGAATTGTATTCTATTAAATTTGAAATGAATAATGTTTTATTTAATATTTTCGATAAGTAAATATTTAAAATGAAAACATTTGAAAAAGTTTGTGCCATGAAATTAATGAAGTATACAAATAAATTTGTAGGTTAGAATGTTCGTTAATCAACGTGCGAGTAAATTTGACAGAATTCGACACTGCGACCCCTGATCGCAGCGTTCCTGATACAATGTAATCAATCAATGTAGCTGACTCGGTAAAAGAATTGAAATGTTAGGTTATAAAGTTATCTAGAATTGTATTCTTCATTTACAAAAATTGCTAACTTGAAACAGTTGTAAAAGTAGTATTACATTAAGTCACCCTATTCTTAATATTAAAATAGCCTCTTCACGGAAATCCTGTAATATGGCGCCGCTCATTTACATTGCTACTTTATATATGAGTCGCCAATCGTACTTTTCACTTCAGGAAGAGACGGAAAGTACGTCATTTCTGACTGACCCGCCGAGAATATGACGCGATAGGACCGAGCAGGGCCGAAAGATTAAATGTAATAATTTAATTAAATAAACATTTTTCAGTGGACTGATTTGTTAATCTAAACCATTCTGGAATCCACTGGAACACACACCAAAAATTTCATCAAAATCGGTCCTGCTGTTTAGGACGAGTTCAGTGACTTACACACGCACAGAAAAATTATATATATATATATATATATGAATATATATATATATATATATATATATATATATATATATATAATATATATATAGTATATATATATATATAATATATATATATATTCATATATATATATATTATATATATATATATATATATATATTATATTATATATATTATATATATTATATATATATATATATATATATATGTATATATATATATATATATATATATATATATATATATATATATATATATAAATATATAATTTTTCTGTGCGTGTGTAAGTCACTGAACTCCTCCTAAACGGCAGGACCGATTTTGATGAAATTTTTGGTGTGTGTTCCAGTGGATATATATATATATATATATATATATATATATATATATATATATATATATATATATATAACAAATACGAAATCCCCTGCTACGGAAGACAATCACACATTTGTGGCTTATTGTTTGAACTCTTCGGTTTGGGAGATTTGGTCAAACTTTGCCACGGAGGCGGCGATTAATGCTATCCGCGAGATCTCAGACCGAGTAAATAAACAACAACAAAGCAATCTCGTTTTTTGTATTTTCATCTCCAAGTGTTCAATCCAATGCTTGGCTACGCCGTTCTGATGAGGCCCAAAGAGTCAGACACACGTATCAACGGCTGCTTCCATATAAGCGGGCTATACCGATAATTCTGCTCTACTTATATATATATATATATATATATATATATATATATATATATTGTATATATTTTATATATATATATATATATATATATATATATATATATATATATATATATATGATATATATGTATATATACGTATGCATGATGAAAATCTTGGTCCAGGAGGACTAAATCTGATTTAAAAATCACTTCCGAAACCCACTGTTGACTTATACAGTTCCTTAGTTTATTATCTTCGCGGAGAATATAACCAAAAAAGACAAAGCAGGTGTAAATCTGAGAAAATAGCTACAAAACAAAGCAAATTAAAGCTGATATCCAAATCATGCAATAAAGGATCGATAGAATTTATTTATTAAGAACCTCTAAGAATTTATAATCCTTTTAAATGGTAGCGTCTTTCTGAATGATCAAATTTACTTGATTATTTCCCCATTCATTTTGAAACGACTTTTTCTTGTCAAGCTGTGTACCTACTTACTTTCCGCATCTGGTGTAATTATTCCGAATCACCCTAATAGTACGCCACACCCCTGTAGAGATAACTATTTTATGTAGTAAAATTTAATACCATATTCCCCATTCTCATGCAGCTTACTTCCAGGGCAGTAAGCTTCCAGGGCAGTAAGCTGGGAAGTTAGTAGGCATTGGCAGTATATAAACGAGTCGCCCGCACTGCCATTGATCTTATCCTTGCCCCGTATGCTCCCTTCGGGGACCGGCGGCGGTATTTCGAAAGAAAGTCAAAGGACAGGCAGCACGAATGGGCAGGGACTATTATCATTCTGCACCTGAATGTCGGTTTTCATGGAGGTTTTCATTAAATTATTTTCCCGAAATTCCTTGTCATGTTCTGAATTAATTCAAAGTACAAGAATCTAGGCCTCGGTGGCCCAGCGGTAGGGTGTATCGCTTGTAAACCGAGGATTGTGAGTTCGATTCCCACCTTGCTCTACTAGATATTTCTTCACATTTCAATGGTGGAAACAATTCTACTTAATTTTTTAAGTATGAATACGAGGGAAGAATTAAACGATTTTAATTTTATCCTACCAACAATTTTTTTTTATCACATACCTAGGTATCTTTGCAATATATTAATGTAATTTTCCTAACATAAAATAGAGCGCTGTCGCCGTTGCAATTTTGACGTAATCTGTTGCTCGAGAATCGACTGGAGTGTAGCAGCGTGTAAACAGTCAATTCAAGGCTACGTAGGTAGTATTCAAAGCAGGACAACGGGCTGCGCAAGTAGCAGCGGCAGTAGCTGCACATGTAAATGGGGTATAATACATAAGTAATCCACTCCATGGTGCTCTAGTTAACAAAATCGCAATCGCCGTGAATTTTTTAAAACACAAATTGTGATAATATGCTATGAAATAAATTGTTTGTTCTATTTGCAGAATTATATTGGAACGAAGTTCCTTAGCGCGCGTTGCGAAAGGGGGCTAGACGAATAAAATTAAGACCAAAAGTTGTAACGAAACGTTTTGCGCGCGCGCGCCGTGCGCGTGTTTCTCTGTCTGTCTCTCTCTCTCATAGAAAGCAGGCCAGTTATCTAAAATGTTAGAGTCAAAGAATAATAGTTCAGAGATCTTTCATAGTAAAACAGTAGGTAGTCCTGCGGTTAGATATCAGGGCGGAGATTTAAGGGACCTGTAATTGTAGTTCAATATTAAGCTATTCGTTCTGCACGAATATTGTTGAAAAGTTAGATTATTAGAAACTATGTTACAATTGCGTATTAAAGAATAATACAAATAATTACTTTATGAAGTTAGTTTTAGACAAAAGTATGCTTAATTTTCTTTTTATACAAATGGCACTTCATTGGTGGCGGGCCCGCTCGTCATCGTCCCATTTGGTGACTCTGAATAACTTTGAGCTGATCGCGCGTTATCGTACCGGCGACGCATCTTTCAAATGTCTGCCTTATCAACTGTCGATGGTAGGTTCTGCGCCTACCATGGTTGTAACGGGTAATATATAGAGTTTCTTCAAGACATTCGAATAAAATAGAATCCCAAACATATGTTTCCTACTTCAGTTACCACAGGCCAATTATTACTGAAATTGAGCCTACTGATCAAGTTTATATTACATTATATTTGTTAATAATAAAAAAAATATTTTTATAACAAAAAAAAAATAAAATTTTATTACAATTCCTTCACTAATTATTCGAAAAGAACTTCGTTCCATCCGGGTGTCCCTTGACACCTCTCAATTTTTTTATTTTTTTTTATTATACTTTGAAAACATGTTGATTTTCACTTGTGTTGCCGGTATACCGACTATATCTCTTCAAAATAGAAATATACAGCAAAGTAAACTAAATATAAGAAAGCTTATATGCTATCTGATATTTAAAATGTAGGTACCTACTTTGTATTTAAATTCGTAAATGTTTCAATATTTAGATAACTTCCTGTTATATTTTTTGACGGTTTGTCAATTTTATCTGACATAGACTTATTTAAAACAAACCACCTTCACAGTAATTTGAGAGTAACCATGGAATCGCATCATACCTGTCAAGACCTGTATTATCAGCGTTGTTTATTTCCGGTAAATTTGTGCCGATAAAATGTACTCAGAATAAAATCCCGAAATTCCCGATAACATTCTGGAGCACGTGGCACAAGCGATAACGAAATTATCAGGTAAAATACAGATCAAGATAATGAACACGAATATATACTTTTTACTGAATTGCGAAATCTGAACAGAATCCAATTTGTAAGTGACGATATTCTTTTAGTCTATGAAATCTTCCATGTTGTTAGGTCATAAAAGAAAATGCTGACATCACCAAATATCCAAGAACGATTGCTTTCTTGAAGCGTCGATCTGTAGTAGCATAATATTCCGAAAAAGTTTTAATAGTACCTAGAACAAGTATCGAAATGTTTATGTGATACTCTAGATAAACAATAACTACTGGGAAAAACAATTCAATTTGCGTGCGTGTCGAAGAGTTGATTTAAAACGTTTAAGTTCAGACGATGTGGTAGATAATGAGAGCTTTTACAAGATGGAAAAACTCATACATCAAATAGTTTCATCAATGAAAGATGTAAATTTGAGTCCTGCAGACTTTATCCTAAATATCAAGCTATACGACCTAAGAATATGAACAGCAGATTATTTCGTATCAGAACGGCAAGTGATGCTCTACATGTTGGATGCCCAATATGTTAGATCCTGTAGCAGTATAGCACATCAGTTGTGTTCCGAAAATTGTTGCAGAATACCTAAAACTAGAAAATTCCCGATACTATACTGGTCGTTTGACAGGAATATTGATGGTCATAGCGGCGGTAATTTGATCACTCTGAAGAGGCTTGGAGGTAAGCGTTCTTCCAATGTAGCCGAAAGCTATATACTTCAACAAAATGTAACTCCAAAAGGACCAAACCTGTATAATAATACGAATTGCACAATAAACATAATCATTGATAGTAATAATTTAAACTGAAAACAATTTTAGTTGAATCAATATTTCTTTCTCTAGTAGTTAGATGCTATTTTATTCCTATAAAAATATGCCTCAAGTAGCTATGTTTTTTTTCTATGTTATTTATTCTTTATCTAAACGATTTCAAAGAACTATAATAAAAAATATTGTTTATTATACTTTCGGAATTTTTTCGTTCTTGCACGTGCACGTGAAAATCCATATTTTTAGCTCCTAATTAAATATACTTTCATAGAACATACATTATTAAACAACTACAAATCAAGTCAATCATTACAATTATAAGTCATTTCAAAATTGTCTTTGTCATCTCCAAAATAATTTGTTATACCTATATCATATATTTGCGACGTATTTCGCACGGAAGAATATAATGAAAAGGTATTTCACAATATCCAAATAATGAATCTCGTGATGGAATACTCCCGAAAATAAAGCAAATAGGACTCGGAGAGACTTTCGAAAAAGGCGAAACGGATTCGTTACGAAATAATTATTGAAGTACGAACAACTAATTAGTCATTAGTCTCATTCATCGGGGGAACAACCAGAGAGTGAATTTTTGCGACGCTTACATTCGAGTGTTCGGAAAAGTCGAAAAAGTTCAGACCAATTAATTAAACGACAATCTTTGCTATCCAAGGTTTCCATTTCGCTACTTTTCGCCGAACCGCGTCTATTTACGAAGATGAATGATCGACCACCGTTCTTTACAAGGTTCACGCAGAAACCCCACGCCGAGTCGACGAATTTCCTAGTTCAGTTGTCAGTCAGACATCATCCACAGGTGTTTAACGATAACTAGTTTTGACCCACTTCCCATGCCTTCGGAGGTGAAATGCAATTTGCGTTATATGGACGATTTATTTCAATTGAACCCTTTCTGAGTTTGTAGGTTTCCTAAAACATAATCAGCCAATAAATAGTTTTTTTAATAGTACTTATGTATAATACATTTATTGAGCGAATTCGATGAAACACAACTAGGAAATTTATTTGATTATTATTGAAAATCATCCAATACTTCGTTGCATACTCGGAAGGAGTGATTAGTTAAATATCTGTTTCTCTCATAAACTATCTATTTAGACATATACGTTCATGGCTTGTACCGAGATTTATTATTTTGAATGGGGTTGAAGTTTTTTCAAACTTCAATATAGCTGTCGTGTTGAAAAAAGGAAGAGATTTGACTATCACTTATGATCGAGTAGGTAAAGAACAGTGATCAGATTAAGTGACATCGAAGCAGATTTTTGTTGTTCCTATTATTCTCAGTTATGGTTAAAATGGCTTATCAGCATTTTCTCTTCTTTATAGATAAATTCTACTAATAAAACTACTGAAAGAGTCTATATTTAATTTCGAAACGTAAAATTTCCTATATAGGCCAAGCTACAGAGATTTTTTCATGTAAAAAGTGTTAGAAGAAAACCAGCTGCGCCATTGTTTGTAAAATAGTTCTATATGATATAATGATGTGTTTTTCACTCGACTTTTTTTTTATTATTTATAACTTTGTTTTTAACAATTTTATGCAGAAAATCGCGCTTCTTTAGTATTTTGCTCATAAAATTGAAACTATCATAGTAATCAATTTTATGACGTCAAAAGACTAATTGTAGAAAATGAAAAGACGAAGAAAATGAGAGGTCGAACGATCCGATCCTCAGTTTAAGAGAAAATCGGATAAAACCAGCCAAAATGCAGTTTTTTCAAAAATTCATAACTCGGTTATGTCCGATGCATAGTTTTTGATCTGTGGCCATTTGAATATTTTATTACGCAATTTTCCAGCAGACCTGAATGAGACAGGTGTGGACCGATTTTAATTTACAAAGAAGATTTTGAAAGTAGAATTCTCATAGTTCAAAACGTTCATCTTGGTTTCACATGAAAACGCTGAGAAATATGTTAAAAATAAAGCTGCACTTGACGAAATTACTGTCATGTGCCGACGCTTTCGAATGTCGTGCTTCTCCTTGCCTGCTGCTCTACCCCCACTCTTCAGCTACTCTACGTAGTACGGCCGTTTTTCGTCATGTTCAGCTTTATTTTTAACATATTTCTCAGCGTTTTCATGTAAAACCAAGTTGAACATTTTGAACTATGAGAATTCTACTTCCAAAATCTTCTTTGTAAATTGAAATCGGACCATACCTGTCTCATTCAGGTCTGCTGGAAAATTGCATAGTAAAATATACAAATGGCCACAGATCGAAAACTATGCATCGGACAGTTCCTGCTCTTCGCACGAATAAAGTTTATATTAATAACTAATACTGACCGGAGCATCTACGCTACAACTCGCAAAATAACCGAGTTATGAATTTTTGAAAAAACTGCATTTTGGCTGGTTTTATCCGATTTTCTCTTGAACTAAGGATCTGATCGGGTCGTCCGACCTCTCATTTTCTTTTTCTTTTCATTTTCTACGACTAGTCTATGACACTATCACGATTATTATGATACTTTCAATTTTATGAGCAAAAAACTAAAAAAAAAAACGCGATTTTCTGCATAAAATTGTTAATAACAAAGTTATAAATAATAAAGTCGAGTGAAAAACACATCACTATATCATATAGAACTATTTTACAAACAATGGAGCAGCTGGTTTTCTTCTTACACTTTTTACACAAAATGCCCACCTTAAATCTCTGTAGCTTGGCCTAGTATAAAATAATATTGTTCAACCAACGTGCTCGCTGAACGATTGCTGATTAAGATTGTTTGATCATAATGAAACTTAAGGATTCAATTTTTTTATGTGTTGGCTAATTTTATCCAATAAGTAGACGCAAAAATATCCTGATATTCGTTTATTACGAACTAGTTATGTCAAAACTGAAATCATCGTTTTCTTTTTGAAACGTATACTTTCTATTTAATTTTTTTTAAATAAGAACTAATTGATGAAGAATATCGGTAATGAAGAGTATGATGTCATACTGTATATTAAATGAATAAACACCTGTAAAATATGTGTACTGCTTCGTTGAGATTATATTTGCAAGGTCAAGTTAAGGAAAACAACAACGATTACCGAACTCTATTTTAATAAACAAAATCAAACAGAATAAATGTAAGAGCATTCATATTGTATACATTAATTTAAAGCATACATATATCCGTCGTCTGTCTTTGAATGCAATTTGAGGTAAAAAAAAGTTTAGGCATATACTTAATTGATTTGAAGTGAATTTGGGTTTCGAAAAAATTGTCGCTTACGTTCTAGGCCACTATCATATTACTCTTAGTGGCAGAGTAAAAATGCTGTTTTTGGATTGATTGGGCCGATACTTGGTATGAATTAATGAACATATTAAAACAATGGTTAATAACAACAATTTACACATTTATTTAAAGAAATAACGCATGACGCACGTTTCGGTGGAACTTCACCTTCTTCAGATGCTAATGGCAAACTATGTTTCTCTGTTATATCCAAAACAAGAAATAAAGAGATGACAAAATGTGTAGAAGGATAAATAGAAAGATGGTTACAAATAATTATCATTAACTGCTAGTCAGGTAGTTCGGTAATTTTGAGAAGATTGAGAAGGGGGCTTGAGGTATGATCGATTTGGCTATTCAATAAGAGACCGGAATGCTTATATTTATTTATCTGTAATGATTCTAAAAAATTAAGTTTAATTCCCTTACTTTCAGTATTTAATATTTTAAAATCGAAATTGAATGAGTTAATCCAAGAAAATCACACATTCAATTTTAAAATATTGAATAATGAAATTAAGGGAATTAAACTTAATTTTTAAGAATCATTACAGATAAATAAATATAAGCATTCCGGTCTCCTATTGAATAACCAAATCGATCATACTTGAAACTTTTCAAAATTACCGAACTACCTGACTAGCAGTTCAGAATTGGTTTTTCCTATTCTAATAATAATTATTTGTAACCATCTTTCTATTTACCCCTTCTACACATTTTGTCATCTCTTTATTTCTTGTTTTTGATATAACAGAGAAACATAGTTAGTTTGCCATTAGCATCTGAAGAAGGTGAGAAGTACCACCGAAACGTGCGTCATGCGTTATTTCTTTAAATAAATGTGTAAATTGTTATTATTAACCATTGTTTCAATATGAAAATGCTGTTATGACAACTAGCGAACTATTTAAAATCAAAAGATGTTGGTGATTTCTGTTTATGAATGAAATTTAAATGAACGTTCTGATGAGAAAAACGAATACATCTTCATTATTCAGTGCTTATAACTTATATCATCACTTTAAGGGATTTAGTTCATTGAAAACCAAATCAATTGTTTCATTGGATAATTGAAAATAATTCTTTAGATTGATTTGATTTGAACATACTTACTAAAAAATTATTATTATCAGATAATTTCATTGACAAATAAGTTTAAGATGGAGCTTTTTCTTTGTACGTTATTATCACGCGAAGCCACTTGCTCAACTGACTGTGAAGTTTTCATCGTCGATTATTTAGATACATTGAGTACTGATTCCACAAAATAGTTATTTTCCTAACAAGTGCGGAAAGACACGAGTTAGGAAAAATATTTTTTTTCTCCGATCGTGGGAAAAGTGACACTATTTTGACCTGTTTTCTATGCGCAAAGCTCAACATTCCAGAATAGTGGTCAGTTGCTAAGCAATTAGAAAATAACAGTGCGGTAATATTCTTACCGCACTGCTGTAGCGTGCGGTAATGTAACAAATGGATTATTACATTAAAATGAAACAAAGTATGGTTTTAATTTTTATAATTGTTGTTAATATTTACATTTTTTGTATCCTGTAGCTTGACGTTTTAAAACTGCTCTCAGTTTTTGGTACTGGGCAATATTAATATTATTTTTAACAGACAAAGTTGATCGAAGCATGGAATAATGTGCCCACTACGTCGAAGATTTCATTGTTTTAGCCAATTCAGCAACATACGCCATCAGTACATTCTCAGAAAAGGATACACTGTTGTTTTTTCTACAAAAATTCATGAAGCGTTGGTACGCAAGTTCATACTTCTCTCTGGATTTCGCCGGAAGTAAATTAAGTGAAGCCACGTTCGCGGCTTCTACTAGTTCAGGAGCCGTGCAAGACAACAAATAATCACTATCAGTGTTCATGTTTACTAATTCTTTTTTAATTCCTTATAAAATACAACGAATCAAACAAAACCGGCTTTAAAATTATTACACTTTTGTCATAACAGAGTAATTTCCATGGTTACCACTTCTATATTTCAATATGAACATAGAGAAACCTATTTAAACTTACTTGATTACATCTTGGATGAAATATTTTTTAATAAATTTTTTAAATGTAAATAAACGATCGTAGAAAAAAATTGTATGAATAATTCGTGGGAAAAGCATATTCCCAAACTCCAGTGTTACCAGACTCGTCACTACGCTCCTCGTCTGGTAATTATCAAAGTCGTTTGGGAATATTATGCTTTTCCCACTAATTATACAATATACTATTCTACAATCGCTTATTTTAACGGAGACACACCGATGAAATTCGATTTGATATATTCAAATAATTTCATACTAATGACATATTATGTTAATTCACATGTCGTTTCCATAGTAACGTCGTCGGTGGCGTTCGGTGCATAGAGACATATTATTATTCAGTTTATTCTCTAATAAAAGCGTGCGGGAAAAATCCCCGCTATTCACGCACGCAAACGCGTGCGGAAATGGAATAGCAGGGGTTTTTCCCGCACTGTTTGGCAATGTGACTCTTTACGAATTGAAATGCGTGCGGGAAAAGGGTTGAAAGCGCACGCTTGTAGAAAAAATATATTACACATTGATGTACTGTGTTAATTGCCCTCAAATTTAAATAGTACTTCAGAGTAATATGTCAATTATCATATCGTAATCGAGCATAGATATTTTGTCCAATAAAAAACGAAGATTTTGTCAACATGAGTTGACAATAATTTATGATTCGATTGAATGACTTTAAACTGCTGCAGTGGATGAAAAATTGAAAGTTTTTGTTATTTCTAAGAGAACTATTGTGAAACCCAACTTGATGTAGTTGAAATCTTCTGCGTAATGGCAGAATCTTCCGACGCTTGCATAAAATTAATTATTCCTATGATATACTAGCAATTAAATTTAATTTCAAGATAATATTGGAGAAGATATGAATTAATAATAGAGCGTTTCAATATCGTAGTAGAGGGGCGGAATTCGTTACAGGGTGTCGAATGTAACAAGTAATTTTGGATTAAGATTCTAAAACTTTACAATCATGGATTGAAGAAAGATTTCGAAGAAGACGGATGAAGTTATGAAGTAGTTTGGTATCATCCTCAAAAATTTAAATATTATTGTCGCACCAACCGAAATGGCATTGTACTTATGTGAGTTTTTGTGAACTTTGAACTGTACTATTGTTGTACATAGATATATATATATATATATATATCAAAATTTCTGATTTTCTATCTCAAATGGCCTGTTACTGCTGAGAAATTCAGATTCCGCTATCTCTTGCTAATTCGCCATTTCAAAATCCTCAATTCTGAAAACGGCGGATTATAATGTTCAGGAACAATAAATTACCAATTACAGGCATTCCCAAGAGTATTACAATGCTGAAACGATTATTTTGTTCATATAGGTGTCAACGGAAAAAAAGATTTTGCCTGTTCAATTTCGTCTAGTTGTGTGTTTATGTAAAATCACAGAAAATGCAAAATTAAAATAGCCGTTTCAAATTACCAAGAAATATTTTATTTTGATTCTTTACAGCTAAAAGCAACGAGATATGGGGGCACAAAAGAAAGAAAACTTTATACTATTGTTTGAACCATCTACATTTCGTGGTGGACACATCTAAATAAAGTCTTTAATATCTCCCTACAGAAATAAATCCACTGGAGTCTTGTCTGGATATCGAGCTGGCCATGTGTTGGACCTTCATTTCTAATCCATTTCTCATAAAAAAATATGAATTTTTTTGTAATTTGCATCATCCATTTTAATTTTTGTTGTCTATAATATCTTAGAAACGCATAACTAGGTTAAACTAAACAGGCAATGCAATTATAACTGATAGACAGTTTTATTTCGACACATACACCGCACTTATAATATCAAATTATTTTTTCCCTCAGTATTCAAGGAGAACTACAAGTGTGTCATATGGCTAAATTCAGAATTTGATGCAGAATCCAAAGAATCATTAAAAAAAAAGTATAATGATGGATCTCTACGTAAATAAAATGATCTTTTGACATCGAAATCATCTGCTCTCAGGAAATATGGATATCATCTTCCATTTCCAACATATTTGCCTGCGGAGATTTCTGTGGGACACCCTATGTATATATATATATATATATATATATATATATATATATATATATATATATATATATATATCCGACATTAAAAAAAAAGTACAAATTTCTGGTTCAGGAGATACGAAACGGATTTAAAAATCCCGCAGCTCACTATTGACCTTCGATACAGTGCAATAGTCTATTATTTTCGTGAAGAATACAACTAAAAACATGCTCGACCATTATTGTCGATTGAATAAAGTTATAAAAGTTCTAAACGAACAATTTTTAAATAGTAGGTGTCTCATGTCTATTATTCGTTATGTGTTAACACATCATACTTTACATTTTCTTCAGATACGTCGAATTTGCTGGTTCATCATTTCTTGTTTCAGTTGCAATTCATCAATTTTATTATATTCATGTTATAGATAGCTAGAATGTAGAAAAACTACTCATTTATACGATCAAATTTATCATTATTGTAATCGAATCGGAAGTGTGAAACGGTTACTTCATCCAAGATTCCACCAATACTTACGAAAACACGAGTTGTTGATATCCTCAAATTACACTATCATCCGCAATGACAATCACAAACTCTCACTTTTCACGCACGTTCACTGTTTTTGTTATGAGATCGCGACTAGTTCAACAACTGATGGATAGATCCGAATGTGGAATTGAACGATGGAGGTCTGCCGTCACGGTGGTGATGGCATTATGTGATGTTTTCGTGTTTTTCCCGTAAATAACTATAACCTTGTTCGTTATGGGACAAATTAATTACGAGCTGGCTTATTTGAGTGTGATACCTGGCTCGAACAACTTTTTGGAATTCGTAGGTATCGTGTTGGTTCTCAAACACTCATCATCGATCGTACGTTGTGAACTCCGTCAGAATCGAAATTTTGGAAGTGTGTGTTCACCGACATCAATTCGAATGAGTATTTTTGTATTTTGAAAATATTCAGTACTTCAGTGCTTGAGATCTATGTGGAAATAGTAGTTAGTATAATACTCCATGAAACGCGATGTAATTAAGCCCCTACACAGGCGTTGATGTCTTAACATATCAGCGTGCATCCAATAACGTGCAACCAATTACGTTAATGTGGATGCAAAAATACCCACGTTTTTGAATGCACAACCCGGATGAACGCCTTGTTGATGTTTTATGAACCGCTTGAATTTTTGGATGCGCATTCCAACGAACAAGTGCAGGTGTGAACGTGCGGATGCGATTTAACGTTATTGATTGTACATTCTTGGATGCACGTTGATGTATCGAGACAAAACTTTAGTTTTGTACGTACGTGTGGACGCAATCAGGTTGCACGTTATTGGTTGCACGGAATTTTTATCCACTTATTACTTCTTTATAGCTGATATAAATGAAATATGAAAACTTGACAGTGAATTTTTATTTTGTGTAGTACCTATCGTTGTGTATGTAGTATATTATGTATCAAATATCAATAATGATCGAGCATATAATATATATATATATATATATATATATATATATATATATATATATATATATATATATATATATATATATATATATATATATATATATATATATATAGGGTAAACCAGGCAAATACGCCCCACATTTCGAGAAAAATCTATAATTCGAGAAAAAAAATTTATTCGAAAATTTATTTATATATGGTGAACAAGGCAACATTAATCTCTTAGAAAATAAATAAATAAACTTATATTCCCAAACTGTATTACAAAAAAAATATAAATAATTAAAATTTGCACTGGGGCGTTTTTGACGTGTACACTGGTAAAAACGCCCCACTAGAGATGAAAAATTAATTTTGCTTATTCTCTTCGCTACACTTGTTGAAAATATTTTTGTTGCTCGTACATGTCTCATGAAGCCAACCAGAACACCTGTCGCATTATATCCAGTCAACTTTTGATTTAGTGGTATAATAATACTCGCGACATTCGATGCAGAAGTCTTCACTTTCATCAGATATTTCATCGAACGAGCTTAGAATAGGGTCTTGATTCAAAGAACTATCAGACGAGCTCGAAATTTGTCTTCTTAAGAGCCACTTTTTTTCTGATTTTTGAATGCTTAGCTCTTTATTCTTATGCAAAAATCTCTTTAACCACTCATCCCTAGCTCTTGCATGATGTGAAAATCGATGCATGATGTTTAATTTTTCTGCAAATTTATAAGCCATATTATTCACGGCAGTGCCATCGGGGACAAAGCCAATTTTTTCTAGAGAGTTGAAATGGGCAACGAGTCTTTGATCATGCCCAACTCCTAATTCTGGTCCTCAACCTAGTTTTACAATTGAGTTTCCACTTTGTAAATGCCTTCTCAGGGTTCTGGAGGAAATTCCTCATTCACGGCTAGCTTTATTTATTCCCATCTCGCGTGAATTAACTTTATTCATCTTATCTTGACCAAAGCTAGCTCTAGTTGTCTTGCGTACATAAATTTTACCCATTTTCTGGAAATAAAATCTCATAATCAATGAGGCCTATTACCCCTAGATTTGTGAGGCGTTTTTCCCGATCACCGGTGTAAAACGCCCCACCGAGCTAGCAAAAGTCTTGAGCACAGCACAGATATAAAGATGTGCTAAAATATAGGTTAGGGATCCTTAAATACTATACCGTTTTCGAATCAGTAATATCTAACTACTTTTATGAGAAATTATTTTTACTGGTACTTAGCAAGACATTTTGTGGATCTCAATTAGCAAGCCGACTGCAATATTTATTTATTTTCACCAAACTAAATACCGAGAATTATATTACATACATTCGTTTTGACACGTCATAACTAAAACCAACTGATTTTGGTACATGTATCGCCATCTGGTCAAAAGTACCTGTACTTAGTGCAGATGGGGCGTTTTTGCTGGTGAGGCGTTTTTGCCTCATATATATACATATTTGTATATATATATATATATATATATATATATATATATATATATATTTATATATATATATATATATATATATATATATATATATATATAATTATATTTTTATATATATATATATATATATATATATATATATATATATACATATAATTAAGAAAAACTAGGACATTTTTACGATACTAATCAAACATACCTCCTAGCGGAGCTTATACGAGTTCACGATACATCGAAATAATTTTCACGTGCTTCACGATGGTAAATATTATAAATGTTAATATGTTTATCACAATCGATGAAAATTGATAGACAGACTGTTTCGCCTTTTTTGGGGCTCATCAGTATCATCCATCCATCGAAAGTGATAATTTTAAACGTTCCTCTATTTTCCTTCTTGCAACACAATGGCATATAAATATGACACAGCGCCACCAGTCGGAAACAAATGAACTACATCTTTCAGACAGGCGAAACAATTCAGCAACGAGAAACTCGTACTTCCTGATACCAGAAGGTGGCTACTAATACTATTACCTCCTAGCTCTGCCAGGAGGTTTTTTGATTAGTTTCTAATAAATGTCCTAGTTTTTCTTAATTTCATATTCACGGACGTGTCTCGATAACAAAAAATTCTCATTTATGTATATATATATATATATATATATATATATATATATATATATATATATATATATATATATAAAATATAATATATATATATATATATATATATATATATATATATATATATATATATATATATATATATATATATATATATATATATATATATATATATATATATATATATAAATATAATATACATTTCTGCTGATATCTAATAATTGTATTATAATTATTGCATAGGCTCGGAAACAGTTACTTGAAACAGTTAAAAAATGACTGAATTACGTTACCTCGTACCTAAAAATTGAAACAAAATAATATATGAGCTACCTACTGATCTGTTTGAAGTCGATGCCATGCGAATTTAAGTAGGTAGATAGGATAAGTTTACTCCAGTCCCGAAAATTTTCTCGCTCTTCGTTATAAGTATTATTGTGTTTCAGACTGATGTCATAAATACTATAACCAGGATAATTATCTGAAAAATCATTAATTAACATAAGTGTGCTATAGAAGAGAGACTTGCTAATGAAGTTATTAGACATCAAACTATATCACCCTTGATATCACCTCATTTTATATTTTGCACTGCTTTGCAAATTGATTATTCCGGACGACGAAGTTGATCGACACTTGCATTGTTTCGTTTCTGTCTATAGGTGTGTGAAATTGGCAACTGTGACGGACGACACCGTTGTGTATTTTTTTAACATGCTCGAGCTATTAGATCGTTAAGTATTAGTACAATTATTTAGTTCATTGCATTCGATTAGTAAGTAAGCTATCTGATTCACTTCAATACTTCAATTTTTTGCACCGACCATCTGCATGTTCCTGACATTCTCCGCTTCAAGGATGAGTGGAAACAATCGAGCAACTTCATTAGCCAGTCATAAGGAGAACTAAATATACGAGGGTAATATTTCTTCTTTGTATTTTCGCAAATAATTTTGCATGGTATATATATATATATATTATATATATATATATATATATATATATATATATATATATATATATATATATATATATATATATATATATATATATTATATATGTATATATATATATTATATATATATATATATATATTATATATGTGTATATATATATATATATATTCAGAAAAAAAAATATTTTCATTTGTAAAGAGCCGATTCATACTCATGCTTTCAACTCGTGCTATTCATTATTTTATTAAATTATTAGCTTTTTTTACAGTAACATAAAATATGTACGTATTTCTCTTTGTTACAATGCTAGAGTGATATTCCTGATATAACTCACTTGAGTGATGTTTGCTCTACACACTTCACATGCGTAATTATGAAAGTAATTTTACTCACAATCGATCGGTAATCGATGGTTTTCTAACCTTCAAAACAGTCGGGAAGCGCTTCATTACATACTTCATACTTTCCCGGCTAGCAAATCTCACTTTCCCGGCTAGCAAATGTCACTTTACCGGCTAGCTTGTGTCACTTTACCTACTAGCATGAAAATAAATCAGAATTAACTCGATATTCATTTAATATAAAAAGAAAAAAAATATTTGGAATTATAAAATATATTAATAGTTACATTCGAATTAACGATTACTATTGAACCGTTGAAGCAAGACCTAGTTGCTTAAAGTTATTGAGTTTCAGAATTCGATTATGATGCCGACGTTCTTAGGATTTTCAGCATGAGGCAACAATATTAGCTATTTTTTTTGATTGTCCATGCAAAGAATTCTCTCCACATAACCTTCAGCCACGGTACTAAATTTCCACCCCCCTAATCTCTTCAACTGTAGAATGTCTCCACCTGTACTTGCTAAGGAATGTCGCTGAAGTACGTCTGAAACAATGTCATGTGAACCCATTATAATTTTTCTAGTTTCAAAAAGGTTTTTGGGAAAACTTCCGATAGAATTATGCCCAAAAGGCTGTCGTGCAACTTTGCCAAACCTCATTTTGTAAGAACAACATTTCACAGTCGATGTTGTTGTGCGCATATCACAGTATTGTTTCACTACTTTCATCCATTCGGTTTTGTAATCACAAATGTACGCCAGGAATAGGTTTTGGTTATACTAATCGTTATTGTAATTCGATTTTCTATAATTTCCAAATCATTTATTTTCATTTTTAGAACTTCATCACACCTTCAATCTCCGGAAATGCCAATAATCAAAGTAACCTGAAAGAAGTTCTGGTGGTGTGGATTCAAATTCGCAGTCAAACATTTTTCGTTAATATTGTCAAAAATTAAATTGTGAATTTTGACCCAAATGTCAGATCGAATCTATGGTTGAATCAACTAACTTTTTATGTTTTCTGATTAATACAAGTAATAATTATTATCAGAACTTGATTATTAATGTGATCGATTGTGAGTAAAATAGTATACAAACCTCGGGGAAAATCATTCCAGCCTCACGTCTGCAGCACACCTCGGTGCTGCGCACCTCGGTATGCTACCTTGCCGTTCGGCTGTAATAGATTACTTCCCCGCTCGGTATGTAATATACTATTTCTTGTAGAATCGAATTACTTAGTTTCAATAATTTCAAATTCATTACAAAAACTGAATTGATCTGTTTCAAGTAACTTGTCATAATATTTGTGTGTTGTGCACAAAGTTTAACAAAAATGATGTTTTCTAAATATGAAAAAAAGTTATTTATTGCCTTTGATAAACATCACTGTGATTTTTACAAATTTGTTAAAATTCATACTATACATAACTTCATCGATCGTAATTAATCTAAAAATTGTAGAACTAATTGAATTTCCAAGTAATTAATTTGTGATGAAGTTCAGTACAACATTCCTGACTATATATTCAAACCTTATTAATTACTTCATGATTCACTTAAGATACTTGAAAAAGCTAACTTTCAAGCTAACTTAATTATACGAAATTAGCTTTCGGCATTGAAGCATAGTCAAGCTGCCGTTTGATGTGTTTTTTGGGCGGAAGGAAATTTCATTTGAAATGAATGCACGAATGCAGTTCTCATGAATGATATCCCTTTTAAATTTAAATATTATTCTGAATGAAATTAAATGAGAAACTAAATAATAATCTCAGTTGTATCTGTAAGTTCAGAGTAAATTCGCATATTGAAACTAAAATGAATAGTAAAAAATCATTTTACTTGTTCAAAATAGATGAATTACCCTGAAATTGAATGAATAAAACTGAAACTATTAAATGATTTCTATAAGATATATAGAATTTATAAACTATAAACCTTGATTCACTTAAGATACTTGAAAAAGCTAACTTTCCAGCTTACTCAATTAGACGAAATTAGTTGCATCTTCTGTTTCAACTTACCTGTTTATTGATTTTATTTCAAATAAAACCATTAAACTGTGAATGTACTAGATGTACTGTTCGTTGTGAAAGTTATTTCATTTAGGAATATATCAAATTTATAGAAAAGATTTTCAAAAAATGTATTACTCTTCATTTATGCCTCAGGAATTCAATGAATTCTCCTCCCAGAGATATATTGGAATTTCCTTATAATTGTGAATAAAAAATTTAAGTTCAAACTTATGCCTCGTGTCCACTAGCAATTAAATTTGCCTAGAGTACTCTCACAAGTCACTTGCAATACGTGTAAACAGCAGCGCTAGAGGAAGTTTGCTGAAAGTTTACTCTCGGGTCAAGTACTTGCCGACTTGTTAGAGCTTGTAGTGTACACGGCTAATCTAAGCAAATTTGTTTGCACTTTATTATTTCGACTGTTTCGAAATATTTGCAGCAAGTTGTGAGATTTTGTGAACTATTTTGAAGCTTTATTTATTTTTTCGAATCTGAATTAAAATTCTGAATCTGAATTAAAATTCTGATTTTTTTACATGATAAGAGTCACCTGAAATATTTAAAATAAATATAGTTAAAGTTAAGCTTTATGACTCTAAAAATATTCATTTTGTAAAATATTACATTTGTTCATGACAATAAAAATATTTTTTTATGTTCAGTACAGGTGTGTTGTTATTCTAATAATATGTACCTGTTGCTAAAAAGCGAAGTGTTAAGGACAGACGCTCTTCTGGTGGAATGGCTTCTCGCATTTTGGTATCTTTTTTATATATTTTTTCTTTCATCAAATTCAGCAAAAAATCAAAATCTTCCGCAGACATACGTAAAAATTTTTTTAACTGCTGAGGATCTTCCGTTCTCAATTCAGAGAGCAGCTTCTCATGTATGCCTAACGTAGAACTTCGCTGAATCCATTTTCTGACACAAATTTTTCTACGCTCTTTGTCATTTTCCTTTCTTTGTTTGAATATATGTTACAACAGCAGCAGCCACTTGCTGAGACGACATTTTTCTGGAAGTGTGTGTACACGTTACTCAAGCAAACGAACTTGCTAGAGTAATTTGCCGCAATAAATTTCAAAACAAATAAGACTACAGTGTAGACACGCCGGCAAGTACTTGGTGAAAACACTTTCGCAAGTTACTTGCAAGTGGACATGTACCTTTACAGTTTCATATTTCACTTATGACAAACACGAACAATTTAACCGTTGGTGTATAAATATAGCAAAACTGGTGTAAATGGGTGATTTAATTTCTGAAATTTAATGAACGAATACATCTGAGGAAACTGTGTGTTAAGAAATGAAATTATTAGATTGATAGAGAAACCACATCTTCAAGGGCTTCCTTTTCATTTCCCTAAAATCGTCATATAGGAAATATATATTGATATAAAAGAAATAAAACTCATATCTCTTATTGAGTTATTTACTAGATTAGTAGCATGCAATAATGATTCCATTGGGAAGCGATTAGTAAATGGTTCTCAGGGTTGCTGATCATACAAAAATTTCAAAGCTGCACCACTATAAAACAAAAATGTTTGAGAAAGAATATCCAAAGTAATTCAACCTTAAACGCATTACCTGCACAGCAAACATTTTCGCCAAGCCATAACAGAAAACTTAGTAGGTACTACTATAACATAACATAGTCGGCAAATCTAAAGTAAAATAATAGATTATTGATAATCTAGATTCTAGTGCTTCTCATTAAACCATCATTTGAATAATTCAATGAATGTTTTATACTGTTAATATAAGTAACGAAACACAACAGATTATCAATAAAAAAATTTTTTATTGGTTCAACCTGTTACTGCTGAAATATTTCAAGCTATTTTCAATAAATATAGGTTAGATTATCTAAAAAAAGCAATGATTAATATCGTTTTAAAATTGTTAGGATAAAGGTAATTTCATATAACAACAGAATTACGACGTTCCAATTATATGACTTTTGGTACCTACTTTGAGGTTAGGACCTAACAAAAAAAGAAAAGCGTGTAGTTGACACACGTCTGTCTTTTGCAGGCTTTAGTTTCGATTAATTTTCCAAGTAATAATGCTTAATATTCCATTTAGGTGTTTCCATGTCATTACTTAGAATTTGGAAACATTTATGAAAATTATTAAACTTATCATTCATTAACTATTTGGTTTAATAATTGATACATTTTAAATCATTCAGCTTTATTAATAGTCGATTCAATTTACCAGTTTTGTAATGAAACATTTATATTATATAATCCAGTAGCACAATTCCCTTGAATAAATTGCTTTCAGTATTACCAGTTGTTTTCTCATTGACGATCTGTGAATATCTGATACATAATGATATTCCTAGATTCAATTTTCACCTTGAAGTCGACTAAGTATTCTATTGTATTTCTTCAAAAGCTAGAATCTACGTTTGCTGAAGGTCATATTTAACTCCAAAAACTCTATCAACAGTCTTTTTTAATATGCATATGTCTAAATATTTTATAGTGAACAAAATTGATCACGTTTCTTCCTTTTCTATTTCCCCAATTTATTCCAGAAACATTCTTGTAGAGTGCACAATATTCGAAATTACGAGTTATGTCTTTTCAGAGATGGATGCTCTTGTTGTATCTTTTTTTGACTTTTTAATTTTTCTAAAATTCATAAATTGCTTCATATATCACATTTAATTGAGAACAAATTAATATATCACGTGGACAAGGGTTTCTGTGGTTTCCATTACCATGTTATATTGGTAGACCTGAGTGAATAGCACGTAACTAGGAAATGAAGACGGCTACAGCTACAAAAAATTTGATGAAGATAGATTCTACTTTTTGACTTTTCGATTTATCCAAAATCCATAAACGCCTAAGTAATTTTGATCTTTCGAAAGTTTCGAGAAAGTCACAAAATTCAACTAGGAAAATAAGATAAAAAACTTAAATCGCCTTGCTGAGACAAAATAAATAAGTAAAAATACAACACATTTAAGCACATTATGTATATATATATATATATATATATATATATATATATATATTATATATATATTATATATATATAAATATGTACATATATATATATAATTATATATATTTATAGGGTGAGTAACGGGCCACTAAAGGAACATTTTGAAATTATTTTCAAATATATATATATATATATATATATATATATATAAAATATACATATATATATATATAATATACTATATATATATATATATATATATATATATATATATAGTATATATATATTTATTCGAATTGTTGCTGCATGTTGATGAAAGCTAAAAGTTGATGAAATAGTAGGTACCTATTTCGCTTCTAGTAGTTGAAATTTACTATTCGTTTTCATTTTTGCCCACTAGCGGAAAAATATTTAATGATAACATGTTTTTTAATTATCAAGAGATTATATATATATATATATATATATATATATATATATATATATATATATATATATACAAGAAAAAAGAAATACTGGTATAAAGTACGTGGTGAATTATAATTTATTACATATCCAGGGAAATTATTTAAAAACAGAAATCTTTGGTATAATTCCGCCTAAGAGCAGCTTGATGAATTTACTACGATCGGCCATCTTAAATGATTTATGATATGATATATATTACGTACCTGACTGTTGATAATCTGCTCATGGAAACCAAAGAATTATTTTACTCTCGAAGAAAATATAGGTTTCCTTATGCAGATTATTCATCTTTCGACGAGACACTGAACAATATAAATGTTATCGGAATCGACAATCACTTTGTTTCAGTTTTTTATCAGTGTCATATATCACCGAAAATCTTTTATATAAGCTTTCAATTTCCCAGCCAATGCTGGTGCATGTTGATGAAAGCTAAAAGTTGATGAAATAGTAGGTACCTATTTCGCTTCTGGTAGTTGAAATTTACTATTCGTTTTTATTTTTGCCAACTAGCGGAAAAATATTTAATGATAACATGTTTTTGTTGAATACCGTACGTAATCGATAAAAGTATAATACGTCATTTTTACTGCATACAATTCATTCTTTTCGGACAGATCTTGTATCGCTAAACATACTCCGTTTGTTGAATAAAGTTTCGTGCCATCAATTGCATGCGTTGATTAAGAGCTGTGCGAGTTAATGGCCATACAACCATTCTTTCTGAATTGAATTACTCGTCGAGAAGCGTTCAACTATTCATTATAATGTGAGATATCATGCTACGATTACATCAACTTTAAATCGATTGATGTATTCTTAACTGGGTTGATAATTAATCATTTTTGATAGATTGTCATACACAGCGCTTGATTGTATCTGACGTCTTTGAAATCGCTTTAAAACATATGTTCGATTTCCTCTAATTGACTTATAGTATAGTAATAAATATGTCCGTTAGAGGTGATACCTAACAAGACAGGTTAAATAAGACTGTTTATTGGCCGGAAGGATTTAGGTCCGTCTGTTAACTGAGACGGCTGCTGGAATTCTCTTGCTTGAATTCAAGTATAGATTACTCAAACTCTCGGTCGAACAACACTGCCGGCCAAAATTATTAGATCACACAATAATTTTAAGTGAATTTATATATAAAATTTGTTATCTCGTTGGTTTTTTCGTAAGGAACGTAAAAATTCAATCATCTTATTACACGCCATTATATTGCAAAAAATGATAAAATAAACTTTAATTAGACAAATTTTAAAAATCTCAAGAATGAAATTCTAGTACACCCATGGAGAAAATTGTCAATATCGAGTATTTCCACCCCTAGCTCGTATGACAGCTTCACATATTCGCCTCATGCTTAAATTAAAGCTCCCTTATGTCTCCTTGATCGATGTCGTTCCATATTTCAGAAATGGAAGCAGTAAGTCCATCAAAGTCTTTCAGAGGATTCGGAAGTGCTCTGAAGCGCCTACCCATCATTTCCCATACTTGCTCGATGGGGTTAAGGTCAGGACTATTAGCTGGCCAATTCATAGTATCAAAATTTTCACGACGGAGAAAATTTTGTGTCACCTGAGCTGTGTGCGGCCGTGCATTATCTTGCATAAAAACGAAATCAGCACCAAAGTTTTCAGAATATGGTACCACATGAGGTTCAAGAATGTCCGTAATGTACCGAACAGCATGAACATTGCCCCTTCGAAGCGTCACTAGCTCCGTACGTCCTCCCAAAGAGATGCCTCCCCAAAACATAACACTCCCACCACTCCAACGAATGTTTTCAACGAAGTTGCACTGTGCGAATCGTTCTCCAGGTCTTCGATAAACTCGTACGCGTCTATCTGAATGGTAATGGGAAAATCTTGACTCGTCGGTAAACAAAACTCGACTCCAATCGGTCGGTTCCCAATTAACGTGCATTCTCGCAAATTGAAGTCTATTTCTCTGTTGTTCTAGGCTCAAACGCGGCCGTCTAGCTGGGATCCGTGGGGTCAGTTTTTCTTCCCTTAAGCGTCTTCTTACGGTTCTCGAGCTTATTTGGATTCCATAAGTCCTTCTAGCCAGATTTTGCACCTCGGGAGCTGTTAATGTCTGGTTTCGAAGGACTTGTTGGACCATGTAGCGATACTGGACAGGACAGCATTGGTAACGCGTCTACGACCCTGACTTCGTCTTCTTTGATGATCTCCATTTTCCCTATGCCTTCTTAAAACATACAAAACTGCAGATTGAGTGACACCAAGTCTTTCTGCGATATATCGCTGACTACGACCTTCCTCCACTAATTTTACCACTCTAACACATTTCTCTAAGGATAATGCATTTCTAACCCGACCATGCACATTCATTTTCAAGTTTTAAGGAAAAATAATGAAAACAAAATCAGTGTTCATCCGTTTAAGATAAAATTAACACTGACCTGAAAAGTATCCAAACTGATAATTTTTTATTACAGATTAAGAAACTGCGATATGGAACTCGAAACGAAGTTTAGATAACAAATATGACTGCAGATTAAAAAAAAATCACCTGTTACAAATTATCAACAGAAATTTCTTAGGTGATCTAATATAATAATTTTGGCCGACAGTGTAACACTAGTATAATTTTCATCGATAAGAATAATAAGATCACATTAATTTGAGTACTGTGAAAAAGTTCAGAGGATGTGAAATTTAAAATTGAGGTGTATGTAAATTAACGTTTTAATGAATTTGTAATGTTCTTTTGGTTCTTGAAACAAATTTATATACATAGGTTCTATAATGAACAATATGAACTATATATAATTCAACAAGGAAATGATAATATTCGATTAGAGGGTAGTTCCATGTCAAATCAATACACTTTTAATTAAAATTGAACCTCGACATTTAAGATTTAGCTGGTATACTTTTGTACAAAACATCAATACATCATTGTAGATAATGAGACTAAAAAAAATACCGAATAATTACTTATATAGTCTTACTCGTTGTTACGGGTTTCGAAGATCAAAATTCTTTTGTAAGAAACGTGGAAAGAACTTAAATATGTTTGAAAATATCTCTAACTTTTTTTTTTGGATTGATTGGGCCGATACATGGTGTAAATTAATAATCATATCAAAACAATGGATAAAAAAAACAATTCACACATTTATTAAAAGAAATAACGTATGACGCACGTTTCGGTGGAACTTCACCTTCTTCAGATGCTAATGGCAAACTAACCATGTTTCTCTGGTTATATCGAAAACAAGAAATAAAGAGATGACAATTTGTGTGGAAGGGGTAAATAAAAGGAAGGTTACAAATAATTATTAGAATAGGAAAATTCAATTCTGAACTGCTAGTCAGGTAGTTCAGTAATTTTGAAAAGATTGAGAAGGGGGCTTGAAGTATGATCGATTTGGCATAACGTGAAACCGACTTTTGATTAACAAAGCTACGGTGTTCTGAAATTCTAGTTTTTAAACTTCTAAAAGTTCTATCAATGTAAAACTCATCACAATCACCACAATTAATTTTATACAATTATATTGTGGTGATTGTGATAAGTTTTACATTGGAACTTTCAGAAGTTTTTAAACTAGAATTTCAGAACACAAACGTAGCTTTGTTAATCAAAAGTTGGATTCACATTATGCAAACCATTTAATAAAAAAAAAACACACATTCAATTTCGATTTTAAAATATTAAATGCTGAAAGTAAGGGAATTAAACTTAATGTTTTAGAATCATTACAGATGAATAAATACAAGCATTCCGGTCTCCTATTGAATAGCCAAATCGATCATACTTCAAGCCCCCTTCTCAATCTTTTCACAATTACTGAACTACCTGACTAGCAGTTCAGAATTGGTTTTTCCTATTCTAATAATTATTTGTAAGCATCCTTTTATTTATCCCTTCTAAACAAATTGTCATCTCTTTATTTCTTGTTTTCGATATAACAGAGAAACATGGTTAGTTTGCCATTAGCATCTGAAGAAGGTGAAGTTCCACCGAAACGTACGTCATGCGTTATTTCTTTTATTAAATATGTAAATTGTTATTATTAACCATTGTTTTAATATGTCTCTACGCCATTTATTTCGATAAACCTCCGCAGAAACCTAATTAGTTCAGAAATAATCCATTCAGTTGACTTCATATCCTTCTATATCATATAGGTTTGCGATATTGTGCTTTACTATTATTGTACATTCAATAAAAGAAAATATATATTAAAATATCAAAATATTCAATGTTCCAAATAATCTTGGTAAAGAATTTCATCGAAAATATTTATTCGACTAGGTGAAAAAATTGATCGTGAACTTTTGCATCGAACTATGTTCCATTGAATATGTTTATTTCAATGGACAAATGAAAATTTTCAGGACAGATTCAATAAAACTTTGAAGATGAATTATAACTACTTCCATGTTGGAACGTCAAATTTTTGTTGTTGATTAGTATGGTCAAATGGTTCTATCTATTTATGAAAATTCTGTTATTAACAGAAGGTGTATGTATCTTCTTATTTAAAACTGATTTCGATTATATCTCAAGGTATAAATGAAATTAAGATTGAGGTTATAGTGATAGTTAATAACAGAAGGGTTGTTATGTAGTGGTAGTTGTCAGCTTCATTTTTATTGTGACTTACATTGTGACAAACGTACCCTTAAATTGTAAAGATTTTAGATTACTTTCTCCTATTACTAGAAGGCACAGAATTAAAATTACAAAAATCGCAGAGAGATACTTCCATAAGCAGTCGTGTGAACAAAAAATCAAAAAAATTGCGAAAAAAAAACAAACCATTTTATGAATGTCATAAATCCTTTTTATAGAAATACTACATTGCATGAAGTTCTGATTATTATATTTCGCTTCTTTTACCAATTTGAGCAATGGTGAAACATTTTATGAATATTTTGCCATTAATTCATTATATTTTATGTTACTTATATATGATATTTCAAAAATAGTCTGGAATTTAATTTTCCTTCCATTTAGTTTCTATACCTTTTTAACGTGACATTCACCTAATCGTCTACGTAAACAGAGGAAAGTTTTAGTTAATGGAATTGTACGGATAATGATACGCCCGGGATAATAGACTTTCAAAATCCCTCCCATTTGTTTTCGTTTAGCTAGAGAAGGAAATTTTCCATAGAAGCAGGCGTAAGATGTAAAAAACGTGATGGCTAAACACTTATATACCTATATGTAGGGTTGCCATCCGTCCGGGTTTTCCCGGATTTGTCCTAGTTTAGAGGGCGTCCGGGGGTCGTCCGGACGGGGCTTTCAAAATATGTCCGGGTAAAACCCGGACAAATTTTGTGTCTGGAGAAATCAAAGATGAGCAATATATTAAAACATTAAAAAATTAATTTATAATCGTAAGCCGTATACAGGCTTAATCCAGAGAGAAACTTGCTGAATACACATACGGTTTCTCCTCTGACCAAAATAAAGTATAATTTTAAAGATTTGAGTTTCTCCCTCTTTCAAAAATTCCTGATGGAAAAGAAGGACATTTTCGCAGAAATTGGCTAGTCTGAAAAATATCCAGTTAAGTTAAATTAGTGAAAAGAACTTGACCTCCTTAAAATTAAAACTTGTTACTTACTTTTAATTTATAGTTAATAAACAATTTAGGCTTTTGGTTACCTAACCTATCTAACCGAACTAAATGTCCTATCCTATAATTTGTTGTTACAATGTAGAATGTAATCTATTTGATCTATTTTAGTCAAAATTCATCATTATAAGTTGTTTTTTATTTGATGATACCAAAGAGAAGAGTTTTTCTGATTATTTTTGTTATCAGATTACCTCAAAAAGAGATAACTGTAAACTGTGTTATATTAGTAGATATTTAATTTTTTTGTTGTTGTTTGTTTATATCGCAAATAAATGAAAAAATTCAAATTTAAACGTTGTTTTATTTTATTCGAAAAAAATATATTTTACGGGGTGTCCGGGAAAAAACTAAATTTCACCCAAATGTCCGGGGTTTTTAAATTTTTTGTCCGGCGTCCGCAATTTAGGTGATGGCAACCCTACCTATATGAAATGTGAATTTGAGTTTGTCGGTTATTGGTAGATGTATAGTCATGTGGGAGAGAATCGAATTAGATAAAATAATGAAGCTGGCTATTTCGGCATAAATAAAAGAATTTTTGAGATCCGATTTAGTCCCCATGAATTGAAGCTTTTTCTATAAACAGTTCTATATCGTCGTTGATTAATTTCACACGCCGTCGAGCGACATTCATTTAGTCTTCTTGATTTAAATTTAACCAAACTTCTCGACAGTTACAAAATGATATAGGTACCAACATTATTAGCTAACTTCTCTGATACTTAAACCCGACTTCACGTTGGGATCATTAATAACTGTTGTATTCATGGAAAGTAAATCTATTTTATTATTAAAGCCAATTTGAAACAAATCTTTGGTTTAATTTCAGTACGTAACAAACTAGAAATCACCAAGTCTCATACCAAGCAAACTGAAATATTACTTTTTTCATTGATGAACAATAGAATAACATTCAAACAGTAATAAATTCCTATGCTAAGGAACGTTTGGGGCAAGTGTACCTCATAGTCACAACAAGAACTGTTATTCCTACATATTATCCAGTGAAATTTAAACCCTTGGAATTGTATCACTCTTTGTAGATTTTATATGAAAATATGCTTCTTTTCAGTAACAAATTTCAATACAGCTTCAACAGTCTGCTTCAAGAAGGGTTTTCTGATAGGAAATTTCATCGACAACTTGATCGAAAGTTTGAAATGAAAATTTCTTTAATATTGTTTCAGGTTCATGCAATTCAGAATATGAAAAACTTGGTATCTGTTAATTGGCGAAGTTCAGGGCAAACTTGATAAGAAATATTCAAATCCGAGATATAGCACAACATCGAAGTTCGTCAATTATGAATTGAAAATTAAGATTTCTATAAGGGAATGGTCTCTAATTGAAAGTGTATATGTGGACGTGATATTTCCAGGTGTTGAACAAGCTAGTTAGTCGAGTACTTAGCGTACGCTGGCTAATATTTGGGAGGTCTCGGGTTCAGGGCCGGCCTAAGGCGAAAATTGCAAGTGTGCAAGAGTCAAATTTTATGCCCCTGCCAGGGGGTCTGGGGGGTATGTTAAAATTTAAGGTCCAAAAACACAGTTTTTGTTTACTTTTTACGTATTCATACATATATATATATATATATATATATATATATATATATATATATATATATATATATATATATATATATATATATATAGATATATGAAATTGAATTTTTGTTGCCAACCATCATATAAAGTCATGAAACTATCTTGGTCCCAGGTAGAACTTTGCTAATCGCACCCATTTTAATAAGCAGGATTGCAAAGTCTAAAGCTGCTAATAATCAAACAAGAACTAACGTAGCTACACTAGTAAAAATAAGAGAATATACCCGAAAAATTTGTGAATGGGAATGTGACAAGGAATTCGGAAGAAGTTATTGTAGGTACCATAATTTTCAGAGACGTAAAATTTGAATTATAGAAACAAAGGAAGTACAGAAAACAAAGAGGACTGTGTATTGGAATAACTGTAAAACATGATGGAAAAAATTCCAAAACTAAAACAAAAACCATATTGAATGTTAATGAAATATAAAGATAAGGAAAATAATGTCAAGAAAACTAATTATTCAATCGACACATAAAAAAAATTGAATAAAGTAAAATAAAATTAATTATCCAAAAAATGGAGACGTGCTTCAATACTTTCATATTACTATGTAACTCATATCTTTAATATTGGAAATGTAATATGAAATTACCACTAACTTCACAAATGAG
>JARQZK010003643.1:627500-747742 GCA_030704885.1 Cynegetis impunctata
CTCCCGCTTCGCGGTCGGTTTATTTAGACTGTCAAACTGACACTCAAGAGGCCTCGGTAGACCAGCAGTAAAGTGTACCGCCTTGTACCGTTTGTAAATCGAGGATTGTGGGTTCGAGTCCCACCTTGCTCTTCGGTGTTGTGTATGTCCGGAATTTAGTGGTTAAACATGATTAAAAATTGTTGGGTAATGTACAAGTTATCGATGTGTAACCTGATTATTTTGAAGTACTTATAAGTACTACTTATAATATTAATTTGGTTGATTAGGCATACAAGAATCAAATTAGTATTTCAATGTATTCATAAACTCATGACTGATAATTGAGCAATAATATTAATATGAATAATGTGAATCAAATGAAGTTTTTCATTTTCTTTTAGTCACAACTCACAACTTCCAACATTAAATTTTCAAATTTTCAGTACTTGCAAAGTGTTTCATTAATATCTATATAAACAGTAAATAAATATGCCGTTGTCTCATTACCATCGCTCTTTTCATTTTGGACTCAATTTTCATGAAATTTGTGTACGGAAAGTACGCCACTTGCATTCGAGGAGCACTATGCTTCAATGTTGCATACAAATATTTCAGGGACTTGCTCCGAGTTTCTGAAATAATATATGGAAAACTTGGAATTCATTCAAAGTTCCATGCTTTTTCATTAGTAACCCAACCCAGTATGCTCATAACATCAATTTCTGTAAAACTTTCAAGCGCTTATATACAATCCATACAATTGAATGCAGTAAGTTATTCCAGAAATCGAATGCATATTATATCGTTTGTAATATTTCAGTTTGAGTATTTATTTGTCTAAGCTTTCATAAATTAATTCTCAAGTGAGAATTTTACACTTCACTCAGCTTGCAGGTAATGTGTTTCCATTATGTCTCTAATTTTCGCTAAATATTGACTTCACTATTTTATTTGCATCAGTTTCTACATTCAAAAGTAATATTTATTCGAGAGCACATATTTGTAGTTCTGTAATATCACTGACACTAATTTGGTAGGCAATAGGAAACATCGTTAAAATTTAAATGTGGTGGGGTTATTTTATATCATTTGAGTCCCTTTTTTAAAGAGATGATTAGTAAGGAAAGTCATCTTCCATCAAATCTGAACTGAAACTGAGTATATGGTTTAACTGATTGTTCAGGCCCTGTGATAGAAACGCAGCCCCAAATTATTTAAAGCATGGCAAACTTTAAATCGTGACACACTAGGAATCCTATTTGATTGATATATATATATATATATATATATATATATATATATATATATATATATATATATATATATATTTATATTCTGGCACTTCCAGTGTTGTTATCGAGGTAAAACGAAACTACCAAAATTTTGGCATCGCTAAACTTTAGGAGAGCAAGTGGCGAATTATATATATATATATATATATATATATATATATATATATATATATATATATATATATATATATATATATATATATATATATAATATATATGTATATATAATATATATATATATATGTACATATATATATATATATATATATATATATATATATATATATATATATATATATATATATAAAGAAAGATTTCCGCGATCGGAAGTATTTGAAAAACTTGGTTCACGGAATGAACCGCGTAAAAGATTTGAAAAATCTCGACGTTTCGGCTCCTTTCGCGAAGCCATCTTCAGGATAATTAGAAGGGGAATAATTCAGAATCGTGGCCTCAATCTGCCTACTCCTCGATTCGAATTAGGAGGAATTGGAAACAATACGATTGCGTGGTCTCAACCTGCCTACTCCTCTAACCGTACTGCTTCCTGTCAACTCTGAAGTCTCAACCTGCCTACTCTTCAGAGTCAACTGACGGGCCTATCATCGCGTGGCCGTATTTATAGGGGAGGGGGGCGGATACTCACGCTCATCAGTGCGGGATGCACTCTGATTGGGTGTGACATGGCGACCACTGAGAAGTGGTTTCCATGCTGATGGAGTCTGTGACTGTCATGTCTGGTGTTCAAAGAATTTGGACGTTTTTCTATTTCTACAGCTTCACGGAAAATTCGGGATTTGAAAGATCGGACGGGAGCAATAGTTCTTGTATTGGGGAAATCGATAATGTGGCCTGTTTGGGTGTGATGTTGGGAAAGGGCGTTGGTGATATCTGAGTGTCTTACTGAAAGTGAATGTTCTTTGGCACGGACCTAAATTCGTCGGTTCGTTTGTCCTATATAAGAACGAGGACAATTGGAATCTCATAAACACCGTGATTTTCGTTAGGAATTTCATCCTTGACGGATCTGACCAGATGGGAGAGTTTTTGTTGAGTGGTGAATATTGTTTTGATGTTTGTGTTTTTGAGAGATCTTGCGATCTTATCTGTTACTCCTTTGATGTCAGGAAGAAATAATTTAGGTGTAGATTCTTGTTCAGTGGGATTGGAAGAAGGTAGAGGTGGGGTGATGTTTGTGTGTTTGCGTATGTTCTTGTTGATTTGATATGTGTTGTAACCGTTCTGTAATAATATATGCTTTAGAGTATTGAGTTCTGATTCACGGTGTTCGTCGTCAGATAGTCGAATGGAGTGGTAGCTTAGGGTATTAACTACAGAGTTAAGTTGAGAAGGATGGTGGTGAGACTGGGCGTTCAGATAACGGTTTGTATGGGTGAGTTTACGATAAACTGAATAGGAGAAGCCTTGAATGTATGCCATTCAAATGATTCAAGAAGTGGAGCAACGAGTCTCCGCCATGGGGCCAGATCACAAAGACATCGTCTAGATAACGTAGCCAGCATGATGGTTTAAGGTCGAATGACGAGAGAGCTTGGGTTTCGAAATGTTCCATGAAAATGTTGGCTATGACGGGGGAGAGAGTGGATCCCATTGGGGCTCCATTAATTTGTCTGATGAAATTGCCTTGAGAGATGAAGTAAGGAGCCGAAACTTCGATATTTTTCAAATCATTTACGCGGTTCATTCCGTGAACCAAGTTTTTCATATATATAAATTGTGTGTATACATATAAAACAATTTAGTCTCATCCGTATTTATTTTTTATTATTTATCGTATGGCTACACACGGCTTCAAACCTGATTCTAAAAGAAACAGAGTAAATACTCAAAATGCACACACATGTATGCAGAAACAAAATATGTATAGATAAAAGACACACAAACATTAGAGTAACGCACAATTATATATTTAAAGTCAATTTTTCAATCCATTCAACCGCCGTATGTGGGAGTTTGAGGAAGTCAGACAGCTCGCCCGGGTATGCCGTTGTTTCGCAGTCCCAGACAATAATGCTTAATGGTTTGGTTCCCCCTTCCACAGTCACACAATGGGTCCGTTATTATGTCCCATTTATGTAGTGCGTCTCTACATAGGCCGTGATTTGTCCGAATCCTGTTGGTGGTTCTCCAGATGTGCCGTGAATTAGCAGGATTGGAAATTATCGGATTAGTAGTCGGTAGACTAAATGACATCCCTAATTCTAAATGTCGCACTATTTCGCCATTGTTCAGTAGCTTCATCAGATGAATTTAAAAACAATTCTGACAATGAAAAACAATGACAATACGAAATACAATTGATAATATAGGAACTTTCAGATATAGGATCAGTATTCTAACACACACAGCTTCATAGCGTGAACTAATCCAAAAATATTAATGACTTAAGGCCCGTACACACGGGCGTCGATGTCATAATACATCAACGTGCATCCAAGAACGTATAACCAATAACGTTAATAGCGGGCTACACACGGACGTTGATGTGTTAATACATCAACGTGCATCCAAAAACGTGCAAGCAGATTGCGTACACACGTTCTAACAAAACCATAGTTTTGTTCGAAGAAGAATGTTTAGCTCTTGTGACAGTGGCGTGTACTTATGCTTTTTAAAAGAAAAATAGAAATAAAAATAAAGATTAACCGCAACCACTGCTTTAAGAATGCACAAACATCGGTAAATCGCCCCCACACGTTGAGAGATGCACGTGTTCATTTGAATGCGCATTCAAAAATTCAAGCGTTTCAGAAAACATCAACGCGGCGTTCATCCGGAGTGTGCATTCAAAAACGTGGGTACTTTTACATCCACATTAATGTTAAGACATCAACGTTCGTGTGTAGGGGCCTAATGTGGATGTAGAAAACGCACGTTTTTGAATGCACAACCCGGATGAATGCGTTGGTGTTTTCAGAAATCTCTCGAATTTTTGGATGCGCATTCCAACGAATGCATTCAAGTCTCTACGTCTGGATGCAAATTACCGAGGAGTGTGCGTTTTTAAAGCAGTAGCGGTGGTTAAGTTTATGAAATAATTTGTTACTGCAGTAGGTATTTAAAATAATAAGTTAAATATTTCATGAATTTGTATGTTATTTATTAAAAATGTTTGCAGATAGTTTCATCATTATGTCTGACTGCAGAACATTGTCCCGGGAATTTCTACGGGAAGTAGTGGAGTTGTACAGGGACCTACCCTGCTTGTGGCAGACAAGATCATAGCACTATTTAGACCGAAATAAAAAAAATTAAGCATACAAAATATTGATAGAGAAGCAGAAATCATTCAACCAAATGCTACAAAAAGTACAGTTGTCTCTAAAATCAATAGTCTTCGTGGTGGATTTCGGAGATAAAATGAAAATGTTTTTATATCGAAGAGAAGTGGTACGGTGAGGCTTTGGGAGATATTAAAGTAGTGAATTTTAAATCTTGGTAATTTCTTGCAGTAACTTCTGCAGTTATTGCCAATCTCATCATTGTGTCTTGACGTTTTATTAATGGAATAACCATGTCCAATAGTTACTAATAGGTTTCTTCGTCCATCCTTACGTAATTACGAGAGTCCTCTAGTTCTAACCTCCATTTTTCTAACCGGTGCACACGAATTGCGGTCGATTTTGCGAGAGTGACTGAATTGCGGTCAAAATTTTTGTGCCTACCTGAGGAGTCCTAATCTCCAACTGAACTGCGGTCAGAAACTTATTTAGGGGCAAATACATATTTTCGCACAAATCTCGTTTTATTATCAATAACAGAATTTATTTTAATGTAAGTATCTGTTTGAATGCTTTTTAACGTTTCTATAAAAAGATTAATGTTAGGGTGCGGAGAGCTGCAGGTTCTGCTAAATTTTGTCTTAAAAGATTCGCAAGCGTTTGTTGTCCGGTAAATGCTTCCGGTACATTCCGCCCAAATGACGGGAGGAAATTTCGAATCTTCATCGATGTAAGTTTCCACAACAATTGCAAAAAATATTTGGTACAGTAGTCAAATGTACCATCCATATATAATGTTTCTTGAACTATGAACTCTAAGTACCCTTCTACCTGATTCAAATTTTGACCGCAATTCGTGTGTCTCCAAACAACCACCTAAGTACCCTTCTACCTGCTTCAAATTTTGACCGCAATTCGTGTGTCCCCTTTCTAACAGGTGAATGTGTGAAAAATTTTATCTTTTTAGAACCCAACCTTTAGACCACATTCGGCGACGATTTTCATTTTCCTTTTTTTTTGTATACGCCACTGCCACCAGAGCTAAATATCTTCCGGCTCAGATATCGGGCCAATTATTTTAACAGACTGGGGAAAAATTATGGTTTTGTACGTACGTGTGTACGCAATCAGGTTGCGCGTTTTTGGATGCACGTTTTTGTATTGTCGATGTATTAAGACATCGACGTCCGTGTGTAGCCCGCCTTAGATTAGATCCATGCAGAAGCAGAATGAAAACATCTGGTGGCACTTAACGAACATTCACACCGTGGATTCTTAAAATTATTTAAAAATTTTTGCAGTAAATATTACTCAATTTATTGTTATCTAGTTTGTAATAAATATTGAATTCTCATGTTTATGTATTATGGATAGGTTATTTTATAGATGGCAATCTTTATAAATGAGCCGTTGTGGATCAGATGATTCAGAGGGTCTTTCAGAAAACGCAGAATTGTATAATGAATTATCTAAGATTTGTTTAATAAAAATGAGAGTTAGGTGAAATTACGTAAGTATATTAATTCTGTTTTGTGAGAGGGGTACACGTTTTCTAGCTGAATGATTTTATGTGGGCAGCTATAAGGTTTTTTTTCCAATTTTTCAATAACCCGAAATGATTTTACAATCTACATATATCAAATACCAAAATTTCGATTAAAAAAACAATTTCGTGTGTTCAAACTAGATGCTAGTCATTCTGTTTCTTTAGCAAATATTTTTTTACCAAAAGTGAAAAATTCCTGTGTTGTTTTACCATGACGTTGCCTGACGTTGCTTTTTTCTGACAATATTTACTATGATGATATGATAATATGTATATTTTGTTTCGTCCTTGTATGAGATATATGAACATCAACTATTCAATACAATGTCTATACAAATGTCTACAGTATTACATTTGATCTTATTTATAAGTTTGATACTATCCTGTTTGACAATACTCTCGATATTTAATAATTTCGATAAGTGCTAGTAATAACATGAACATATATCTGATGATCTACGATTTCCTAAAGAACACCAATTTGAGAATATAACTTAATATACACTTCAATCGGACCTCCTTGACGTGGAATCACCTTTAGTCGCAGAAAAGCTTCATTAATTTATTATATAATTATTTGTATATTAATTTACATTGTTGCTGAGCGTATGTTCTAATAGAACGAGCTCATTAGGAGACCCTACTAGAGTGGAGGCCTCACTATAATAATAAAAAAAAAAAAAGTCCGTGTACAATATTTTTGTTGGTGGTTCTTAAGTTCTTGTTGAAGAGTAATTTCAGAAATTTTTTTCATACCATCTGCAGACTTTTTAAGTCAGCTGCATCATTAGCAAATTAAAAATAGTTATCATACAGATAACTATAAACCCAGGTTATTTATTGTAATGTATCACTAACATAAACATAAAAATTCAAAGAATTACAAACTCGATAGGAATTAATTGGATAATATTTACTGTAATAATTTTAACCAGAATTTACCGTGTGAAATTTTAGTAAGTGCCTCCAGATGTTTTTAATCGTCAGTTCATCTCCACATATTGACCCAGAAGGTTGTTACCAGCTCTGTTTTGTTATAGAGATAGCAATCAAATAAGCGATAAACATTCTCTCCATGAAAATAAAACGTCAGTATACTTTAACGTTATACTTCAAAAATGTGAGGAAGAAACCCTCAGGTCTGCAACTACATCGGTGGATTAAAACAAATTTTGGGTTTACAGCAAATTATCTGCATTCAGTTTAATCATATTCTACATGAAATTTTCATTTAATTAGTCTCCGGAGTACTGGTATACAAAATTTCAGGAAAGTTTGAAATTGGAATCGATGAAATTATAGGTGAAGAGGGTGAACAAGTATGAATACGAGTTCACGATTTTCCCTTGGAAATTGCAAATGAAAAGGTAATTATGGGAATACGGAATTGTGAAAACCATATATAACGAAAAGTTTTCGAATTATGAAAATTTATTTTCTGTGGAAAATGGGATCAAACCGGTATTCATCATAATGATGAAATTGATACTATCCTATATTGCCTTCAAAAGTCATACATCTGTAATCATATACAAAAATCAAATGTGAACAATGATTTATGGTTTGCGGCGATCCGAGACCTGAAAAAAAAATATGTTTATAATTACCGAGATAATTACCTAAGATCCGATTCAGACGGCCACATGCCCCTATGCTAATAGTCCGTAGAAATTCACAAGAAGTAGCCCAGTCAATCTACTACCAAAATCGCCAAATAAAAATAAAAAATCTTATAGTTCTGAAAATTGGCCACAATGTTCTTTGGACCTTCCTCTTGAACATATCCAAAAACCCCATATGTGGGGGGTGCGCAACATGCCGCCATTTTGAATTTTAAATCCCTGTTTTCGTTTTTTCCTCAATATCTCGCAAACTATCAACTTTTTCGCAACCACTTGTCTATACAAAATTAAAGCTCATAAAATTTCCTACAAAAAACATTTGTAAAGTTTTTTTCTAGCTTCAACCGTTTGCGAGATATTCAAATGTATAAGTAAATGAGTCCAGAAAGACTAGTTTCCGAGGGGAGAAAATCGCTTCTGAAAGTATTTTTTTTTAATTCCAGTATTTTTACTGGAAACTGATCTTTTACTACCTTAAGTACGCTGCATAGAATAAGTGAGAAGGGGGTGGGAGGAGGGTCGCAAGAGAGGGAAGGGGGGTTCAACAATGGGCGAAATAGGGAAAATCGCATGTTGCTGTTTATATCAAACTCATTCCTCATGTCCTTTTAATCACATTTATTGTCACACATTTACTACTATTCAATCCATAAGCTAGGAATGAATTAGTGGCCCTAAGGATACTTGGTTGATCAGGTCCCTAAGTTATGCTGAGAAGGAGTGAAAAATGTATTACAAACATTTTTTGTTTTTCAACTTGTTTATTTATTAATCATTTTACACGAGATATAATAAATCAGTATTTACAAATTGATTCAATTCTTTTAATAGTCAATCTAAATAAGAGCGTAGTTTCTGAAAAAGGGGTCAAATGATGAGGATTCATGCACCCCACTCGTAAACTTCGTATAGGCTCGGTAGGTTCCGCATTTCGACTTCCGACATGCCTGGTTCTAGCGCTCAGCCAGGAGAATCAAACCAGATATCGCTTCTTTCCCACCCACTAGAGGTGCAGTCATGCAGCATGCTCAGAGAGTTTACCAACAGATCCAGTTGTGGTTGGGAAACACTCTAGATCCAAAGAAGTGGGGGTGGAAAGAAGTGTCGTCAGGGCTGGAACCGGTCCGCACCCTGAACCCTGCCGCACCTGACTCTATATTAAACATGATATTTTGCTCATGCAAGACAGGGTGCGGACCGAGGTGTGGCTGTCGGAAGGCAGGCGTCTCATGCTCGGTCGCCTGCTCCCAATGCAATCGAATGTGCCTCAACCGTCCAGTACCTCTCGTAGAGGAGGAAGAGGAGTCATCAGACGACGAGCATGACGAGTGAAGTTTTGTATAGGCGATTATGTTAATATTATATATGTGGTTTATTTATGTATAGTTTTCATTTGTTTGGGTTATTTCACTACGTTTAGTTGTTATTATTTAGTTATTGAGCTATTTTTAGTATTTCAAGTAATTAAATGGTATATTTGCCTCAATTTCATAATCTACTTGTACACACCATTTTCTTACCCCCCCCCCCTCAACTAACAAAGCATATTGTAGGTAGTAAATGATTCTCAACCTAATACACACTGATTATACACTAGAATTTAAAAAAAAACTTTCAGAAGCAATTCTCTCCCCTTTAAAACTAGACTTTCTGGACTTCATCTACTTATACATCTATATATCTCGCAAACGGTTAATGCTAGAAAAAAACTTCACATAGCTTTTTTGTAGGAAATTCAATAAGCTATAATTTTCCAACGATAAGTGATTGTGAGAAAATTAATAGTTTGCGAGATATTGAGAAAAAAACGAAAAAAGGGACTTGAAATTCAAAATGGCGGCATGTTGCGCACTCCCTACATATGGGGTTTTTGGATATGTTTAAGAGGGAGGCCCAAAGAACATTGTGGCCAATTTTCAGAACTATAAGATTTTTTATTTTTATTTTACCTAGATTGACTGGGCTAAAGGTGAAAAAAATAGCTAAATGAAAACCAAATGTTGGAGAAAAGTACCCAAAATGTCCAGGAGCATATTCAAGTAGGCACATCAAACGAATGTATATGAAAAAAACTATGTCGAAGTTCTTGAAGAGCTAAAGGAAGAAACCACTATAGAAGAATCGGGCGAAGATATCATGATTATACAGGCAACAGGAGACAAAGAAAAGGGAAAAAATGCAACACAAGCACGTAAAGAAGAAAATAAAATACGAAAATTAAATATCAGCTGCGCAACCGAAAAGTCTGCATCCAAAAAACTCTTCAAAAGAAAAGACAGACAAATATAGTAGGTTCATCATATAGTAGTAGTATACCTACCTAGTAAAAACGATAAGTAACAGCGAAGTTCTTTCAAATGTTAGACCATCGCTGGTCTAGATGTTTAGGACAGTGGAAATAGCCTGCAAGGCTAGATTTTTAATTGTGGGGTGATTTGACAAGGAAAGTGTACATGAGACCAGTAAACGGTAAACAGGATATACGATAATAAGTAATTATTGCCATTGAAGAGCTATATCCAATGAGCTAAGAAGGGCTACAAATGTACCTATCTACGTGAAGCTTAATTTTGCAATGTTTGGAAAATAATAGCGTCATTTTGAAAATTTATCATGGATATCCAATTTTTGTTGTATATCATGATGTAATTATATTCGCATTGTTATTTGCTATTAAACTGTATTTGTTACTCAACATACCTACTAAAATCAATATTTTTCAGTTTTGACCCCTTATTTATCTATAATTTCTTCATGAGAATATTGTGTCACTTTTGGCCTATAAGTAGTTAATGAAAGTAAGTCTTTATCCAAACTTTTTCTTATTTATTGCGCGTTACTCAGGGTATATTTTATTGAACGTTCTGCTTGTTGTTGCTATAATTTTGTAACATTATGCATGGAAAATAGACAACGTCATTGAAACTTCCTTGAATAGTAACTTCCTTCCATTTCAATTTTTCTCAAAATACACTCTTTAATTAACATGCAAACGTCTTATTATCAAATTTTTCATACTGACATGTTGCATGGCTACCTATAGAAACACGACAAAATGATACGATTTTCAAAGAAACTTGATTTCGGAAACCTTACTGTTAAGGTATAGGAACATGACATATAGGTAATTTCGAATGGATTCTGATTGTCTTTCAGAATATTTAATAATATATAGGGTATTCTCTTTCAAAAAATTAACTCAACGTCATTTTTATTACTATTGGTGAAATCACAATTGTTGAAGAACCCTGTAAATTGTGCAAATAATTCCTTCCTACAGAAATAATCATCAGGACAACAGAAAACTATTTCCAAAATGTCATCGTTCTTCAAATCGAAATACTCAAGGAAATACCGCAGTAATAAACATTCAATTGGAGCTGTATTTTGAACAGAACAAAACAAAAGGAATTCAATTAATTTCACGAAACTGTTGAAGATCAGGCTAAAGATAGGTATAGGAAAGTATATACGAAAGTATCATACGAAAATATTCAGGAAGCAATTGTAGCGAAAGAGATAATCATACCTACATAGGGTGTTCCATTTGAAGAATCAAACTTGATACTTTTCGGTATAAATCGTGATGCTGAAAATAGTACCATCATCCTTGAATTACTCTAATATATATATATATATATATATATATATATATATATATATATATATATATATATATATATATATATAAATATATATATATAATAATAATAATAGCTTTATTTCCGTTGAATGAATAGTAACATTATGGAAAAAGTCAGGACAAAAATTCACTTATAGTATAGTAACACTTATCAATTAGAAACTCTTTCAACTTAGCCCTAAAAATGGAAATAGATTGGGCATTTACAATACTACAGTCCAATCTATTGAAAACTTCCAACCCCAAATATAATGGAGATCTTCTACCTATTCTGAACTTAAAATTAGGTAATACAAAAGCGTTTCTATCACGGGTATCATAATGGTGCCGGTCGCCACGCCTCAAGAGCTGCTTCCGCATTTTATAAATTAAAGTAGCCAGTTCCAAAATACAGAGTGAAGGTAAAGTTAAAATTTTGAGAGATCTAAACAAAGGCCTACATGAAGCAGTATAAGGCGCGCCAACCATGCTCCTGACAATCTTCTTCTGACACAAGAATACATCACTAGCCGCAGACGATGAGCCCCAGAAAACAATACCATAAGAAACTTTTGAATGCGCATGCGCGTAATAAACAGACATGAGCTGATCTGAGGTCAATATGTCTCTCAGATTTCGGAGTAGAAAACAAGCAGAATTCAATCGCGAACACATGGTTTGGCAATGCGCTTTCCATGTAAGACATTCATCTACCTCAATTCCCAAAAACCTCACATTCTCTGTTCTTTTCAAAGCAGTGTTATTCAACGCAACATTAATATCCAAGATATTTTTATTAAAATTATGAAATACAGTATACGACGTTTTGGATTCATTGACATGAAGGAGGTTCCTGTTAAACCAATGTTGTAATTTGTCTAAATTATTTTGAACATCTCTCCTCAGAGATTCCTCTCCTGTGCTCGAAACTACCACTGTTGCGTCATCCGCGTATAAATATATGCCGTCCCCCAAATCCATGACTATATCGTTAATGTATAGAATAAATAACACAGGGCCCAGTATTGAGCCCTGTGGCACCCCTATACAATTTTTTAGAAGATCCGAATGGACCTCTTTCCGTATGTTGCCATCAGAAAATCTTTTTGCAACAAACTGACTCCTACCTTGCAAAAAGCTAGCTATCCACTTGAGTGGATTCCCTCTGATCCCATATTTTCTTAGCTTGTCCAAGAGAATGCCGTGAACCACACAGTCGAACGCCCTACTCAAATCGCTACAGATCCAGCAGCAGGCATCCGCCCGACTCAACGTGATCAACCACACCCCCCAAGAAAGCGAAGACAGCATCAATGGTACTATGATTAGGTCTAAACCCAAATTGGTTCTTGCTTAAAATTTTGAACTTATCTAGAAAACTTAACAATCTTACTAGAAAACAATACTCAAATACCTTGGAGAAAGTGGCAGACAACGCAACGGGCCTATAATTTACTAATTGATCGAAATCACCTTTTTTAAAAAGAGGAATAATTTTGCTCACTTTCAGCACATCCGGAAAAGCTGCTTGTGAAAATGAATTATTAACTAAATGTAACAGGGGTTCACATATATAATCAAGGCTTGTTTTAACCAGAAACCCCGGAATGTCATCTACCCCACTGGATTTCCTGGGTTTTAGTCTATTATTAATCAGTGAACGGAATTCTTCCTCAGTAAAAGGAAATAAAAACATTGATTGTTCATGGTATCGAATTTTGTCTTGATAAGGAATTTTTGGTATACCATTCACTATATCTCTAACTGAGTCGATGAAAAAAACGTTAAATAGCTCGGTAACCTTTTCGGGATTGGATATAGTGCAATTACCATTTTTGATTTTTATATTTCGGGAGTATTGGTTTTTATTAGAAATTTTATTAACAATACTCCATAAATGTTTTGTCGTATTATCAGACATCCTTATTCGATTCTGATAAAATGATCTTTTAGTGTCCCTGATCAGTAATGAATGTTGATGCTTATATTTTTTGTATGTGTCCCTGAGTTCAGGAAACCCCCTAGATAACTCAAAAAGATTCTTTAAATGAATACTGGATAATCTAACCTCCTTATTAACCCACTGCTTTTCTTTCCTAATATGAAATTTTTTAAGAGGAAAATGAAGATTGAAGTAGTTAATGTATATACTATGGAAAGCATTGAAAGATTCGTTTACATCATTTTTGACCAAGACTGCACCCCAGCTTTCACTGGAAATATCACTAATGAAATTTTGAATATTTTGTTGACTAAAGTCTCTCTTGAACTCAATATCGTCGACTGAGGCTCTCTTGTCTGCGGTCGAGAATATAATCGCCCCATGATCAGAATAGAATACGTCTGACACTCTACTTGTACCAGATAAAATATTCGAAAAGATATAATCAAGGGTATAATTTACACGAGTTTTCTCACGAATAGTATTTACCACTTTAAAACCATCCATAATACTAGAGAGTCTCATAAAGTTAACTTCATCTCTAATAGGGTCGATATTGAAATCGCCACATACTATTAAATTTAAAATTGGCTTAAAAATAGATTCCAACACCACATTCAAGCTGTCACAGAATGAATTAAAACTAGTATTATTTGGAGACCTATAGCAATTTAAAATAACAGTTTTTATTTTACCTATATCAATTGTAACACCGCATATTTCAAAATCTCTCTCTGCACAGAATGTTTCTAATCTCAAAGGTTGAGCAGACAAGGTATTCTTGCACCATATCGGTATATATATATATATATATATATATATATATATATATATATATATATATATATATATCTATATATATATATATATATATATATATATATATATATATATATATATATACCTATATATATAAATATATATATAACTCTTTGATAATTATTAGCTATAACAGGCTTGGTGAATCGCAAAAATAACTCGATTGTATTAAAAAGTTGACGTTTCGCCACGACCTTCGTGGCTTTTTCAAAACTTTTGAATTATTGAAATTTCTTTGACATTTATTGATTTAAAAAACTTTGAGTAGTTAACAGTTATTTATGTACCAAGTGCGTTATATAGATCCTTATGCCCTGAGGGAAACATTCGGCCCGAGGGCCTCTGGCCCGAGGGATGAATGTTGCCTGATGGGCATAAGGATCTAGTAACGCACGCGGTGCATACAAGATTTTATTTTTCACGAAAAAATTATTGCTCCTATCCATTTTCCTTCTCATAGTAGGCATGTCATTTGTTGATAGTTTGACGTTTGTGAATATTTTTGTCATCATATTCAGTGAATGTCATGCTGCTTTCTTTGTGTATTCTTATAGAAATAATGAAAATGAAAATGAATTTACTCAAGAATATCATAGAAAATGCAGCCAAAGCTGCGAATAATTAATTGCCGGAGAAATCCAGAGTCGGATACGATAAGGATTATGAAGTATTTAATCAATGAAATTTGATTCATTTCTTACAATAAGCGGGCGTTTTAAATCCATTATGTCCGCAAATGCGGGCGTAATGGCCTAGGGCATAATGAGTGTGTTTATAGCAACCGTATCCAAGGTGAAATAAACGTATAATATACAAGTGAAAAATAAAAATTTTTTTGGCGTTGCCGTTTTCTGTTATTTATTACGTGCTATTCAGTCCAATATTAACATTCAAATCTGTTATTATTAGATGGTAAGGGAAACCACAGAAACCTTTACCCACGTAATGTTCGAAATAGGTTCAAATTATTGGGTAAAGGTCTCTGTGGTTTCCCTTACCATCTAATAATATTAGATTTGAATGTTAATATTGGACTGAATAGCGCGTAATAAATAACAGAGAACGGCCACAGCCAAAAAAATTTGGATGAAACATAATAGTCTTTTTTAACCATTCAAATTTTTTCAAATCAATAAATGTCAAAGAAATTTCAATAATTCAAATGTTTTGAAAAAGCCACGAATGTCGTGGCGAAACGTAAACTTTTTAATAAAATCGAGTTTTTTTCAGATTCACCAAGCCTGTTATTGTTGATAATTATCAAAAAGTTGAAAATAGTTCAGAGGCAACAACAATTCAAACAAATATATATATAAGTATATATATATATATATATATATATATATATATATATATATATATATTTATATATATATATATATATGATATATATATATATATATATATATACATACATATATATATATATATATATATATATATATATATATATATATATATATATATATATATATATATTCATATATTCATATATGTATTCATCAAATATCCTCAAAGGAGAGGTATGAAAAGGATATTAGATCTACCCGCACACCTCACTGTTGACTTTTGAGACTAAAAAGAAACATTGCCGGCTCAAAACGGTAGTTGTTCAAACTTATAGTCATACATTTATTTTGAAGATGTTTTCAGACAGACCTTGAGGAACACTGAAGAATATAATCATGTGATATTTATATGTTATATTGTCTGTGTTCTTTCGTTTCAATAGTATGAACCATTTACATTACATTAACGATACAATAATTAAATCATATTGTCGTATAAAGGTACACTTATTTGTCTAATTTGAGTGCATTATTCAATTTACCTAATTGAACATTGGGAAAGAAATTTTCCAGAATAGTCTTTCTTCAGGGAATTTTAGAGAACTGATCGATAAATATTGTAGTGCAATTTTTCTTCATCGGATTTCCATTCATACTGAACTATGTTTTCAATTTTTAAACTTGCTCAGGTACCGACATTTGGAGAAGTTATAAATTATATCAATGGAGAAAAACAAAACTTTCATATCTGAATCAAATGCCTGTGACTGTAAGTACATAATTGAAACTAATTGTATATAATTCATAATGCCCAAAATGTACAAAAAACATTATTAATTTTCAGAAATCATATAATTCGATAATCAGTTGAAATTGAGTGGCTATTTTCTAGAAAAACATTGAATTTCAGTACCTATAGATTCAAGTTTTCATTCTCCAGAAGAGTAGTTCACATAAGACAGGCTTACACTGTGATAGTGTGATAAAATGAAAGTGTAGTTGAATTCTTTAACAACGTAGAAAATCTCTTCATCTCTGCAAAATCTTTTCCATCAGGATGCCTAAAGCAAACTCCAGCCTTTGATGTTTAAAACATTTACTACCGATCATTGTTTATTTAGTCAAATTTATTGGAAATTGAAGAAATTTCCGAACCAATCCATCATATTCTGAAAGATTATGAATCCATTAATATTATCTTCAGCGTTGAACGATTACTTCGCCCTTGACAAATGCGCCAAAACGTTCGGAAATCACTCTTCATGGATGTAGTATGGGTTGCATGATTTCTTAGGTGAATTTATTGAATTAAGTATGACATTATTGTTAATAACTCAGCTCTATACCCACAAAAAAGATTGATCATCCCCTTGTAAATAGCATTACACCATAATAATCAAAATTCAACACATGGAAGCGTGTGATCTTAATAATTTATTGAAGACAAACTCATAAGATTCATTAATTTCTTTTTCAGGTTGTAATTCGATTATGTCGAAACTATATTCTTCTTTGAGAGCGAATGAGTATTGGTCTATATGAAGATTTTTCCAGAGATTTTCAAATACTGTACAGGCTGTCCCATTTTCGATGTCCTTACGGGGTAACTCGCTTATTTTTAAAGATAGAGATTTGCGGTTTTCGCGAACGTTGGCTACTTTTTTGTTAATCACACGATACCGTAAACAAAATTTTCATAGCTTGCTTTGTTTTGGAGATACAGGGCGAAGTTGAAAATATTGCATTTTGGCCCCCGCCTTGTATCACAGCTATCTTTCAACTTATAGGAAAAGTAAAAACTTTGTTTTATACAATTTTTTACGTAGAATCCAGTGGCGTAGTGAGAATCTTGAAATAAGCTGTCATTGTTCAGATATAACCCAAAGTTTTAATTTTTTTAATGGGACACTCTGTATATTTTTCCATATTCAAAACATAAATGCTTTGGGCTTTTCAAAAATATATAATACTTATATAATATTTCAATTATCAGCCCTGTATTTAGATAAATTTCATTTTTGTTATAGCCAGTCAAGACAAATATCACTTTAGTAGAACGTTTCGCGCAATAAACAAATATCACTCTCATTCGTATATGGTAGCATGGAAAGTATTCATTAAAAAAATATTATTCAGTATGAGTCACTAAATAATTTGACAAAACAATAAATTTAAACTCTTATGAAACACTATTTATCGACTATAAACGCTGTGGACCTAATTAGTAGGTAGCTATGGAAAAAGAGCAAGTGCAGAATGTATATAACTCCTGTCACCTACCTGTCAAAGTTAACAAATTTTTCTCACAATGGCGAATGATAATCCAAGATATCAAAATTACGAAAAATTAGATATGGTTGGGATATACTACCAAGTTGGTTTCAATCCAAATCAAGCGATGGACCCCTATTTTGAAAGGTATTTACTATTACCCATTTACTGGGTGTCAGTAAGATAATAAGATAGGAATTTTAGGTTTCCTGAAAGGAGACAACCGAGTAGGAGAATATTTGGTAGACTAAAAAAAAATTTGGAAAATTTTGGATCTTTTGATAAGCCTAGACCAAAAAGTTATAGGAAAGAAAATGCTGAAGATGCTGAAATTAGTGTCCTCGCAAAGGTAGAAGAGAACAAAAATACTTCTTGCAGAGAAATTGAAAATTCGATCGGCATTCCAAAGACAAGAGTTTCGAAGATATTGAAAAAGCATAAATATACCCCCTACATACCTCAAACTATACATCATCTGCACCCAGGTGATGCTGAGAAGCGCATTGAGTTTTGTAGGTGGTATATACAAAAGACGGGAGAAAATATGAATTTTGGGCATTTAGTGGTATGGTCCGATGAAAGCTATATAAGTAGCGCTGGCATTTTTAATAGAAATAATCATCGTTATTGGTCGAATGAAAATGAGCACGTTACGGTGGCTCGTCAACAGCAAGGCAGATTCGGCTTTAATGTATCTTGTTTCGTTTTTGGAGGAAGATTGGCATACCGCATTTTCGACGGTAACTTGAATCAACGAAGATATTTGGAAATTTTGGATGATTGTCTTTGTGAACTACTTGACGAAATTCCGTTGGCTCAATACAGACACAGTTATTTTCAACAAGATGGCGCAACTTGTCATAACGCAGGTCCCGTTAGGGCTTTTCTTAATGAAAGATTCCAAAACCAGTGGATTGGTAATAATGGTCCCATTAACTGGCCACCAAGGTCCCCTGACTTATCGATATTAGATTTTTTCATATGGGGCTTTATGAAAAATAAAATAAACTACACGCGACACGAAAATCGAGATGCTCTCGTGAATGCCACGAGAGAAGCTTTCGAATTCTTACGCATAAGACCTTTGTTCTTACTGCGGTCGATTGACGTTATCCTCAGAAGATGTCGGTTGTGTCTTCAACAGAATGGACAGCAATTTGAACAATATTTATAAAATATTTTCAACCCAAAAATAATAGAGCTTTGTTTTGTAGCAGTGTTTCATATAAGTTTTAATTTCTGTTATAATAATTTTTAAATTAATCTTTGTTTAGTAACTTATATTAAATAATATTTTTTTAATGAATACTTTCCATGCTACCATATATAAATGAGAGTGATATTTGTTTATTGCGCTAAACGTTCTACTAAAGTGATATTTGTCTTGACTTGCTATAACAAAAATGAAATTTATCTAAATACAGGGCTAATACTTTAAATATTATATGAGTATTATATATTTTTGAAAAGCTCAAAGCATTTATGTTTTGAATATGGAAAAATATACAGAGTGTCCCATTTAAAAAAATATAACTTTGGGTTATATCTGAACAATGACAGCTCATTTCAAAAATCTCACTACGCCACTGGATTCTACGTAGAAAAGTGTATAAAACACAGTTTTTACTTTTCCTATAAGTTGAAAGATAGCTGTGATACAAGGCGAGGGCCAAAATGCAATATTTTCAACTTCGCCCTGTATCTCAAAAACGAAGCAAGCTATGAAAATTTTGTTTACAGGACAGCCTGTACAAGTACCTACTAGTGAAGATTTCGTGGTCGCAAAATTAAATATATATATAATATATAATAAACTGAAATCTTAGTTAACACAAGATGTATAACGCCTTTCGTTATACACTGAGTGCAACCAAATAAAATCAGGGGTCATCATTATTTATAAGAATTAAAACAATATGAAATAGTATGCATTATTACACTGACAAAAATGAAAACTTTAATAAACTATTTTAGCTTCTCTTCTAAAAAAGTTACATTCGTCGATCGATTAGATGAAGAAGTTACTTTTATAGTAGTAAAATATTTCGATACGTTTGTAAATATTTCAAGTTTCAATTTTGCTGGTAAGAAGTTCAATAATATGAAGACAGACAAACATATTCAATTATTTACTAGGGAAACTCTACTGTTTTGTACTTGAAGACCCGAGCACACGAAATTTTGTAGAATTTTCGAGAAAATAGTAATTCTATAATTATTTTTTTTAGTTATTAAGTAATTATAAACAAGTTTAACAAGTTCGTTTAACTCATTGTGATTCCCAAAGTGAAAAAAAAAGCTCCACCTATGCCGAACAAAGTTTTGACTTTCAAAAAACGATGGAAGAGTTTTATAACCTATCGAATATCTACCCTAAACTTCAATCAAAAAACACAAGCCCTAAAAAACGTATGAATAATTTTCCAAAATAGTTCGACTTATCTTTATCCTCGTCGCTATCATAATATGTTATACAAGAGGAATGCAAATGTAGATTTCAGATTTTATAAATGAAAATAATATAAGCAGAATGATTGAAACCTCGTTCTTAAAATCTGAAACTTATTTTTATGGAAAAAATCTCGGAAAAACGGATTCGAAAAAATAAAAAAGGCCCATTATATCTATCTATCTATAGATAGATAGATATAATTTTTTATTTTTTCGAATCCGTTTTTCCGAAATTTTTTCCATAAAAATAAGTTTCAGATTTTAAGAACGATTAATAACGATATATATATACTTATATATTCATAAGGTAATTGAAAAAAAATTGAAAAGAATTATTTTGAGAATGTTTGTATCGCATCCTATGACATGTTAGTGGATATTGATTATTTCCTCGAAATGTAAAATCTTCACAAATAGACAAATCGTATTTGTCCCGAAGTGATACAGGTCTGCCAATATTCCTCGCAGCGATATATCTAAACGACATCTATAATTTAGAGAAATGGAGGCAACAAGGAACGATTGGAATCAATCGCTTCAACAAATGCTCTTTCGCATTTTCCTCGTGGCCCATATTCCGATTTTCAGCAAGATCTCAGGTTCCAACTCTGTTTGCTCGGACAGGCAAAGGAAGGAAGCTGATAATGGAGTCAAATAATACGTATAATTTATCTTGAAGTCGATTAAGCTCTCGTGTTTGAAAACGTTCCCCCATTGTTAACTGGAATAATGCAAGTGAGATGCGGGAAAATCAGTGTCTGGATTTGAATGGGCGTTTTCCCCAATGCGATTGGGTAAATTACATGTGTCAAAGTTAATTATCAATTTATGTAGGAACAAAGGACGTGAGAATCTGTCATGGTATTTAATATTTTTGAATAATATTCAATTATATATTACAAGTACATTCATCGAATTTATTAAAAGTGTTATAAGTAAAATGAAATTTTCTATTATTATTAATTTTCTATCCGAGCCCTTAAAACACAAAGACTAAAATATATCATCTACATATTAAAATATTATGATACATCTTCAATATATCACAAGAAAATGTCCACAAACAACTTAATATAATCAAACAGATACCAGTCAATAATGGGTTTGATCCAAATATAATAGACAAATTAATAAGGAAGAAAAATCATAAAATGGAAATTTCACAAGTATTCCCATTGATCAAACCAGAAAGAATTAAATATTATAGTTTAACTTATTTCGACAAAGCTTCCAACAAATTACAATCCTCTTTCCCTGTTCTAGATTTCAATTTAGCATTCAGAACAAGAAATAGTCTAGGAAAATATATAAGAAACATTCAAAAATAGATAAGCTCAGTAAATTTAGAGTTTATAAAATTAAATGCGGAAATTGGGATAAAATACGAGGGTCGTTCAATAAGTCCTTAGAAAATCCAAGAGATGGCGCCCGTAGTATCGGTAAAGATTTTTTTTCCGTTAGCAGCACTATCGATAGGAAAGCTGTCAAAATTTCAGCTCGATCCATGACGTAGGTCAATTTCTATCGTCGATTAAAGTCAACAACATTTGTTTATACATAACAATGCAGAAAAGCGAGTTCCGGGCTGTCATCAAACATTTCCATTTGAAAGGCTTAACGGCGAAAGAAATCAAAGCCGAGCTGGATGCAGTTCATGGCACATCTGCACCTGTGTTTGCGACAGTCTACAATTGGGTGAATGAATTTAAACGTGGCCGTTCATCCACAAAAGATGAACATCTTCCGGGACGCCCAGTGGAGGTGTCTACTCCTGAAATCATCAATAAGATCCACGACCTGATTTTGAGCGATCGACGAATTAAAGTGCGCGAATTAGTTGAGGCCACAGGCATATCACAAGGTACAGTCGCTTCAATTTTGCATGAAAAATTGTCTGTGAAAAAAATTTCGGCAAGATGGGTGCCGCGTTTGCTCTCAGAGGAGAATAAGTGCAATCGTGTGGTCGACTCTGAGGTCATGTTGGCGCTCTTCCGTCGCAATCCTGCCGAATTCCTTCGTCGATAAGTAACTGTGGACGAAACCTGGATCCACTACTACACTCCAGAAACGAAGAGACAGTCATCACAGTGGATTTTCAAGGGTGAACGGGCTCCAAAGAAGGCGAAAACAGTGGCATCGGCCGGCAAGGTGATGGCCACAGTCTTTTGGGATACGCAGGGCATCATTTTCATCGACTACTTGGAAAAAGGAAAAACGATAACAGGGCCGTATTACGCGTCGTTATTGCAACGGTTGAGCGAGGAAATCGAAGAGAAACGTCCGCATTTGAAGAAGAAAAAACTCCTCTTGCATCAGGACAATGCGCGTGTGCACACCTGTGCTGTTTCCATGGCCAAAATTGTGGAATTGAAGATGAAATTGTTGCAGCATCCTGCTTATTCACCAGATCTGGCCCCAAGTAACTATTTCCTGTTTCCCAATCTGCAGAAATGGCTTGGCGGACGACGGTTCACTTCCGACGAGGACATCATTGCTCAAACGAATGAGTATTTTGCAGAACTTCCGAAATACTATTTTTTGGACGGCATAAAAATTTTGGAAAAACGTTTGGAAAAGTGTGTAGAGCTGAAAGGAGACTATGTTGAGAAATAAAAAAAATTTACCCTAAAAAACAGTGTTTTCCTATCTTTTTCTAAGGACTTATTGAACGACCCTCGTATATGTAGGTCCGACACATATTAATTTCAATAAGACAATTACTGAACACAGTCGAATTTACATAAATCATAACGAAGATTCAATATATGCTTGACTTTTAATAAAAGAGAAACATGATTTCAATTCGAATTTGGAAATTCTACATCTCGGTACAAAAGGTTCAAAATTAAATCTTATGGAAACCTTAGAAATTAATGGGCATAAAAATTCCCAGAAGTTACTTGACAATCAATCGGATGTGAACAGCTCCACCCTTCTTAACCTATTCATTGAATAAAGGTAGATTGTTCTAAGAATCCCTGAATGGACATTTCAAATTTATAGTTGTACTTGGCAAACCTTGTATGAGATATTTTAGTTTTAGTTTGAAATTCGCACCTGAAGAAGTTGTAGTGTCAACTAAAAGCGCTGTGCAAAAAAACCAAGTCATCACCAAATAGGTACCTATGGTTTAATTTTCTACGTATTGCTTTTGACAGATCCAACATTTATAAAATTTTGTATTATATTTTTAACGGTACCTATTTGGTGATGGCTCGGTTTTTTGCGGATACCGAGCAGCAAAAATATCACATGTTCTTGTTATCACTTTATTACACTCTCCATAAATAATAAACAAATTCAGGTAATCTTCGTTTGTATAATTCAAACGACTTGGCATGATTGTGTTACTATATATAATAATTTTTCGAATAATGACATCTCTTTGGAATTTGTTTCCATGGTATCCTGGCCGAGAACAAATATGGCATCACACGCCTACTATTACAGAATTTCAGAAAATCATTTTTTAAACCAAAAACCATTAACTTGCAAATATTTCGAAAACTATAAGATTTAGGAATAGGCGACCTTATATAAAGTAGCCCTTATTTTTGATACTGAATCGAATAAAATAATAAAAGTTGTAGGTATTCATTTGAAAAAATGGACTTTCTGTAGTTTTTCAACATCCATTTTTGTAATACTTTCCTGAGCACTCTGTATATTAAATGTCAAAATACTATTCATCTTACGCTAAAACAGAACCACCTCTATTAGGAAATTTATCTTTATTGGGAAGTAATACCGTTTTTTTTGAAGAAAAATATGATATTTTTGACGTAATTTTTGACAAATAAATTCAAATATTTCCGAAACAGTTGAAGATAGGTATAGGACATTATATATAAATTCTATCTAGAATTTTGTGAAAAATCCAAAAATGTAATAATATACAGGGTGTACCATTTGAAATAAGCAAGCTGATACCTACTTCCGGTATAACCGGAAGTGCCATCACCTTGAAAATATTTTAGCCGGATGTCCCCCATCGACATTAGTACACAGCCAAATTTTCAGATATTTCCTATGTTTAGTTTTCCATATATCCATCGATGCAGTTCCTGGTGGGACACCCTGTATATACAGTGCTTTCATGATGAAAGGAACAAATTCATTAAAAAATTAGGTTTCTATTTCATGCTAAAATCCTCGGACAGGTCGATTAGTATTTTTATTTGGGCATTTTTCGCAATAAAAATTTTGTATACAGGGTGTCTCATTCAAGAGCTATGGCTTTGTCATTAGTTTTTTTAAAGGTAATACCCTGTATATTATTTCACTTTACAATTCTACGATAAATTCTTATCACTTTTTGTGAACATACCATATGCCTCAACTCGATGGATTGCCAGAAACGGAGATAGTGGGTAATGAGAGGTACGATATGAAAACACACAAATGTAATTACTAATTTAATTTTTACATATGTTCAATCTGTTGTCCGTTTACTTCGAGACATTTTTGAAGTCGATTCAATGTTTCCCGTTGCACATTTTCAATTACTTCTGGACTGATAAGTCTTATTTCCTGCCTGATTCTCTCTTTTAGATCATCAATATTATTTGGTCTATTCCAAATAAACTTTAGACTTCAAATAACCCATGAGAAAAAATCCAATGGGGGTTATGTCCGGTGATCTTGGCGGCCACTCAATCGGACCTCTCCGTCCTATCCATCTGTTGGGAAAAAGTTGCATCAAGAAAATTGTCGAACAGCGATTGAATAGTGAGGAGGTGCCCCATCTTGTTGAAACCATATCTCGTTATTAGGTATGTCAGGATCTTGTGGGTTAGGAAACAAAACAGCTAAAGCCGGAATGAGTTCGAACTGGAGAAAGTTCAAGTAGTCCTCTCCGTTTAGTGTTCCTTCAAAAAAAATAGGGACCAACTATACGATTTCGAACAATCGCTGCCCATGTATAATTTTTTGAGGCCGCTGTGTGTGGCATTCTTGCATCCAATGAGGATTCTCGGTCGCCCAATACTACAGTTTTGTCTGTTGACGTGGCCATTTAAAGTAAAGGTGGCTTCATCAGAAAAAAATTAAGTTTGTAATGAAATTTAGATGTTGATTATGAATTTCAAGAATCTGCTCACAAAAACTGTACTCTGCGGTCAAAATCGTCTTCTAATAATTCATGTACCAGCTTAATTTTATAGGCGATGATACTTATTTACCTTAAGTATTTTTATGCACGGACCCTACTGATAAATTGAAATTATTGGAAATTGTAGTAATGGATGTATGAGGGTTATCTTGGCTTTCTAGTAGAACGTTCAGCACTGTTTCTTCAGATACTCTCGGTGGTCTTCCTTTAGGTAAATCTCTAACGTGGCCGTATCTTCTGAATTTTGATTCAATTTTGCTGACTGTCGATCTAGTAATTGGCGGACGATCAGGATGATTTTCATTGAATAGATTGCAGACTTCTTCTTGTGAACGCACCCTATCTCCAAAACCAATCATCATAAGTACTTCAATACGTTCTCTCTCAAGTAATTGCATTTTCTTAAACAATGAAGTAGTGTAGTGCCTGGAGCGTTAAAAACCTGAAAACTGCGGACTATACAGCACCAGTGAATGAATTCAGATGGTACATGTGAAATTTCATTCTTCAGATTTAATGACAATGTTTACCTAAATTTTTTTTTGTACTTTTAATCCACATTTTAAATCTCCAGGTGCTCCACTATCTCCGTTATAATCTGGGAATCCATCAAGTTGAGGCATATGGTATGTTCACAAAAAGTGATAAGAATTTATCGTAGAATTGTAAAGTGAAATAATATACAGGGTATTACCTTTAAAAAAACTAATGGCAAAGCCATAGCTCTTGAATGAGACACCCTGTATACAAAATTTTTATTGCGAACATTGCCCAAATAAAAATACTAATCGACCTGTCCGAGGATTTTAACATGAAATAGAAACCTAATTTTTTAATGAATTTGTTCCTTTCATCATGAAAGCACTGTATATATATATATATATATATATATATATATATATATATATATATATATATATATATATATATATATATATATATATAGTATATATATATATATATATATATATATATATATATATATATATATGTATATATATATATATATGTATATATATATATATTTATACATATATATATATATATAAATATATATATATATATATATATATATATATATATATATATATATATATATATATATATATATATATATATATATATATATATATATATATATATATATATATATATATATATAGAAAACAATATTCTTCGTGTTATCGTAACTTTCGTGGCAATAAAATCAAGTACTAGGACATTTATTTGAAACTAATCAAACAAACCTCCTAGCGGAGCTGGTTATACGAGTTCACGAAACATCGAAATGCCTCCATATACCTTGGACGGTGTATGTTATGTTAGAAACATTAAGTTGTTTATCACAATCAATGGAAATGATAGACAGTCTGTTTCGCCCTTATTTGGGGCTCATCAGTATCATCCATCCATCGAAAGTGATAACCAACCAAATATTTCTAACGGCCTTATATTTTCCTTCAAGTGACTATATGGCATATAAATATGACACAGCGCCACCAGTCGGAAACAAATGAACCACATCTTACAGATAGATGAAAACATTTCGACAACGTGAACTCGTACGTCCTGACACCCGAAGGTGGTTACTATATTCGCTAAGCAAGAGTAAAGTTGCCACATCAAATCGATGCAACATTTACACACCGCCAGTGACAGGGCTCCGATTTTATCCTTTAAACAGGCAGCAAATGAATAGAAAACAGAATTCTTCGTGTTATCGAAACACGTTCGTGGCAATAAAATCAAGTACTAGGACATTTATTTGAAACTAATCAAACAAACCTCCTAGCGGAGCTGGTTATACGAGTTCACGAAACATCGAAATGCCTCCATATACCTTGGATGGTGTATGTTAGAAACATTAATATATATGTATATATATATATATATATATATATATATATATATATATATATATATATATATATATATATATATATATATATATATATATAATATGAGGATAGTCCCCGATATGGAGTAGCTCGAATTTTCTGTTCTGCCGAGTAGCCCATATATTAAAACCTTCCTCTGGTAACCTATGAAAACTGCATTAACGACAGTTAGGGCGGAATCTTTATTTAAACCTATAAAAGTTTCCTATAGTGCACGAAAGTTTGCGGCCGCCTGCATAGAAGTTTATTTTGACAAAAAAATATAAGTGTTCAGTCTGCAGTCTTGAGTGCTCCCCTAATATATGGCAATGATTGTTAGGCGGTATTTTGCGTAATTTTTAGTTAGTGTTAGAAAATATTTTGGTCAATGGGGTTCTCCTAATATAGCCTTGCCCGTTTTTCATTTAATAAGAAAATTATTTTCCTAGCAGATGCCAATCAAAAGCAAACAATGGCGTTGCGAAAATATGATCGTGGCTATAAAAGCTTGTCGACAAAAGTGAATGACGTATATGGAGAGAGTTAAATCTTCTGCACTTCCACAATAACCATTGAAACGTTATGTAAAAATAGATGGACAACCCGAGGTGTTTGTACAAGGGAAACTTGGACGAGAATCATTCTCTCTGAAGAATTGGAAAAACAGTTGATGAACCATTGCTTGGAATTGGAGCGTAAATATTTTAGAATAACAAGAAAGTAGCAATTGCCCTTTGCGAACAAAATAATATGAAAAATAACTCACAGTTGGAGTGTCAAAAAATTCTTGCCTTGAAAGGAAAAAACAAGTTGGTGCACTAACTCACCTCAGAAGAGTGTAGGACTCTTATGACTGCTGTCTCATGATTTTCGGCGACGGGACAATATGTTTCACCTTAATAATATTTCCAAGAAAAAACATGAAATTATAAAATTTAAAATAGGTTTTGTAGTACATTATCGTCAATAAAATAATAGATAATTACTAAATCAAAAATCTATTCATAAACCAGGATTCCATTGAATAGTAAACCAAAATATCACATTAAAAACATCATCTAAAAAAATCATTCTTGTTTTAGACGGGCATTATTCCCATTTAAAAAGATTGGAAGTTTGGAACTAATAATTAAGTTAAACCTTGTGCACATTTTATGCTTTGCATCCCATTCAACTAACAATATGCAACAACTCAATATTTCCTTTATGTCGACCTTCAAAACGTATTACGCAGATGAATTTGAAAGAAAACCCTGGCCGAACTGTGACCGTCTATCAAATTGGGTAGATTTTTAGAAAAGCTTATTTGTAAGCAGCTACATCAGATACTGCGGTCAATTGATTTTGAAAGACAGGTTTGTACCCCGTAAATGAAAACATTTTTCCAGAGCATTAACTTGTAGCTGAGCCTTTAGGAGTAGAGGGTGTTTCAGATGAGACGACACAAAAAGAAAGAAAAGAAACGGATGTTGATCCTTTGTCAATCTCGTACACTCAACAAGCTAGTTTCACCAGTTCCGAATTCAGAAGAGAAAAGGGACAAATGCTGGAAAAAATGTAATCATAACTAGCTGCTCTCTATACAAGTAGAACCTGGAAACGAGTTCATCAAGAAAAAACTCTCCATCTACGTCGGGGGTGAAGTGGAAAGGGCCTTTTTTCGCAAAACGGAAGAAAGGAATTATCCAAACAGCCGCAACAATTAGCAAGCAATAAATGTAAGTGTTCGTCAACGAGTGAGTATGTGGCTTTGGGGTATGGTGGAAAGTCTCCGCAAACAGATGAAAATTATGCTTTTCTTTTTTCCGCAACGGATATTCCAGTGATGATTTTTCTGGGGACAATTGGATTCGTGCCATTTTACTATTGAGACGATCAGCTTTGACATCACATGGAGTGTGAAATAGTTTATTCTGCAGGTTTCGATTAAAAATAATGGTCAAAAAATATGTCGTAATGCATTGGGTGATTAATTATTGTTAATAATGTGAGTAATTATTTTGGTGGCTAATAATTGTTCATACTTTACCTTATTTTTGCAATTTTCAATAAAAATGGATTAAGGCGTATTTCAATTCTAATATAATGTGAATTCAGTTTTTTTAGTGATTTATGTGATGTTATTTTAATTTGAAAAATAGTAAAAATTAATTACACACAACAATCGTAATCATTATTTATCAGCAATTAGAATAAAGGTAGTGGCTCCGTAGTTCAGTGGTCAGTGCGTTGGGCTACTGAACAGAAGGTCGCTGGATCGAATCCCGGCCGGAACAACGAATTTACGCGGAGCCACCTCTCGGAAGGCAATGGCAAACCACCGAGCAGTATTCTGCCTAGTAAAGCCTCTCTGTAAAGACGTTCGGAGCCGTCGTAGAACTGTAGGTCCCTTCTATTCGTGTATCGCTGAATCACGCACAGCACGAATAGTTGTAGAGAGGTCGCCACACCCTAAACCGGGTACGGCACCACAAGAAGAGGTAGAAAGGTAATGAAAAAAGCATGCTTGCAAGAATTTATAATTAATGCTGGAATATTATAGAGTAAAAGCAGTATTTTTGACAGATTTCGCGTCAACCAGGTTTTCAATTTGGACATATTTAAACAAGTTTTATAGTTTTTGCAGGTTAATAAAATCAAGATCTCTTCACGTTCCAACAAAATATTGATAATGACTCTTAATCATGAAATTACAAATTTCAGTGATAATTTGGTTACTGAACTAGAAACTAACTCCGACTTTAACAATAGTGTGCCTATAGAATTTGGAAAAAACTATGACTTAAGTAATATCTAAAAAATATTGTCAATGATGTACCTCTTTCCTTGATGTGAATAAAGTATTATCGTTTATTTCCTAAGGTGAAACCAATTTTTTTTGCTTGTTCAGAACACATGACATGCAAATTATTTAGACTGTACTGTAAAATTTTGATCTTTTTAATATTGATCTAGTAGTAATAATAAAGGAAAAAATTATAGATTTGACGGCCAATAACAACATGAAATTATCACGGAACAATGCGAAGGTTCAACTAAAAATGAAAGAAATAACATTCCTGAAATTCTGAAAAATATCTCTCACGAAATTTACCAGCTAGAAGATTATTGTAAACATTCTGATTTAGTCCATCAACGAGATTAATACAAGGCAGAGATAAAGTATAAGTCAAGTACATAAACTCAACTGAATTTCAGAAGAAAAGGAGAAAAAATTTCGGGACAAAAACAAAATAATGTATGGAACAATAAAATTCCAAAGCAACCAAGGATTATTAAAAGAAGATCTCATTGCAAAGTTGAGGAAAAAGGTCAACTCAAATGTTTCGTTTTAACAGCAGAGGCCGACAGACAAGTTTCACGACAAGGTGCAAAAATTTACTATTAATCCTCATAGAGGTAGAAAGTACTCAGCATTGTCACGAGACAGAATGAACCATCTTGTTTATATTCATGTAGGTAGACGAAAGACTAGGAAAAATAAATTTGAGGACCTACAATAGTATTTCATGAGATCTATTATATTATATTCCCTAAATATTGAATTACGTAATATTAGTAATATTGTTGCCTGTTATTATATTATCACGACAATAATGTTTCGTTATGTGTAGTTTATTTTCAGTAATAATATAACAAGAGAGTGAGAATAAATTGAAAATAATTTGACAGATTTTTTCAAAACTTGTTGCCAGGTAGTCACGAGAGCCCGGAGGGCTCGAGTGGCTATTTCCAAATGGCAACAAGTTTAAACAAAATCTGTCAAATTATTTTCTATAATTTATCGAACTCGCGAGTTATATTTGACTAGATTATTTTTTGATTCAACAATTCTGTATTCGAAAGTGCCACCGAACTTTGTTTGTGCTTTTCAGGATGTTTTTGTAAAATTTTTCTTTTTGCATCTCTTGCATCTCGAGCATTTTTGAATTCTATATCATTGAAAGGATCAAATGACCTGTTATACTTATTAAAGTAAAGTTCTTGAACTAATTTTGCCGTTTTATTCCACATTGTCTTTATTACTGCTTCTTTATAATCATTTCTGTCCTTTCTTTTCATGTTATAAGCCCAATCTTTCAAAATCAATGCCAGAGTTGTAGTAGATTGATCCAGAATATAATTTCTTTCTTTGGTGAAGGTCTTAAATTGTCTCCATATAGACTGATTACTTATTAGATTGTTTTTCGAAGTATTTTCTAAAATATTTTTTGTTATTTCTGCATCAGAAAAGGTACTAAACCGATGATTTTCATCCATTTTATATATCGCGTTGACACAATTAGGTAATTATTTTGACAACTATCTGACACTTGCTAAGCAAATAAAAGCTACTTTGATTATTCCCGAGAATAATCACAAAAGATTTATTCCCACTATAATAATGGCATCATTGGTTAAAACTTACTCTTTTGACAAATAAAGAAGCATTTCATTGGTTTTAAGAAACGTCAAAAAATTATCATATATAATACCACTAGATATGAAATTTTACCGGCCAAATTTCTCGATTGTAATATGAAAGTTTGTTGCTTTGGCAATTTCCACATTTGTATCACTCGCCTGACGGCTCGTGATTTTGGAAAAAATGTCATGAGCGAAATTGCCTAAGCAACAAACTTGTTGTGTTACAAGAGAGAAATTTTACCTGCTTAAATTTCATCTCGAGTAGTATTCGACATGACTATTTCACGAGAAACTATGTCTAACAGTAATATGGTCACATTTGAAGAAGTCAAGAAAATAACCTATGAATGTGAGAAATGTCAAAATATTATCGATGAATAATAATAACTTGCTAAGTTTTGCCGGCTTGCATGTTTTATCGCTGTGAAACGAGAGTTGCTATGGAAACTTCCTCACTAAAAATGGAATGAGTGAAATAGTCAGTAGTAGACAATAAAAGTGAATACCTAGTCCAACTCCAAAAAAAAATTTGCTCATTCAAAAGAAGTTCAACTCCATTTCATTGTGGTGAAATCATAATTTTATATTAAAACAAATGTGCTTCTTTAGACAAATTTGATTTATTTTCACTTCCATAGAATACATACGATTCTAAAGTCTCATTCCGTAGAATCGTTTATAAAAAAGGAAATCTTTGGAGGCGGTTTGCAATGATGCCACGCCCTCCAGAATAGAATTTCCCTATATAAACGCAAAAGGAACCAAACCTCATTCGATCGAAAATAATAAATTTTTAAAATGTAATTTTCAACAGATGGCAAATATAGAGTTACATTTATTATTCTTTCATCAACAGGAATAATGCAATTAAAAAATCGATCTTGGCTTAACCGCACTTTTGTTCTAAATTTCAGACACTGTCAGATAATTCAAATGCAGTAACAAAACATAATAGATATTTATCAATAGGTTTTAGTTTATGTAGTTTCTGAAATACGTTGGCCATATGGAAGTGGCTACAGCTGGGAATATTGTTTACCGACAACAAGAATACCATATTGTAGATGAACATATAATATGGCTATTTAAGTTAATATATTTGAAATATGAATGAATTCAGTATATTCCTTATATTTCGTGCTATATTTCCATACAAAGGGTAAAGTCTTATTCATAGGTTTAGGCATAAACACGAAACAATTTATCGTCGATTTCCAAAATAAGACAGATGAAAAGGTGCATTAGGAGACTAAAAAGTTGTATGATAAATGTGCGGCAATAATTTGAAGCGATTTATTTGTCATTTGAAATGAACAGGCCGATTTATTTATAAATAAATCCGTCAACACACAACATGTGATTGCGTCTCAAGAGCAAGATTCTATATTTAACAGTAATAATTAATTAGGTTGATATTACATTTTGCAAATTCAGTTAGTTCTCAAAATCTGCTACTCTAATTCGAATTTTATCATTACTGTTTGTATGTATTCATAAACTTTATAATTTGCCATTATAACCGACTTATCATTTATTTTTGTTTATTCAGATAAATCTACAAATCATCATTTGTGAGGACCTATCCATAATATGTTCCCTGTAATTTTTTTTATTTATTTTTCTTCTTTTATTTGGGTAGGTAGTTCATTGTAGGAGGTGGTAGCCTGGTAGATGGAGGAGTGTAATGCTTTGTTAGTTCTTATCTTCTTCAGTTTTTAGTTTGGGTTGTATCTCGTTTAGTGTATCTTGTGTAGTGATCATGTTATATAATTCTTTTGTGGAAGTGCTGCGAGGCAAGTTGTATATAGCTTTTAAGGCTCTGTTTTGTAGCCGTTGGACTCTATTAATGTTCAAGACAGATGTATTACCTAGACCATTGATTCCCAAAGTGGTCCAGGTGGACCCCTAGAGGTCCACGGGAGACTCGACGGGGGTCTACGTTGGCGTGACAAAAATATGGGGGTTCACAATTCGTTAGCGGGGGTCCACGAAAATTTATCTAGTTTCGATATTGAAGAAATAAAATGTTGGCTTGACTTCACCTATTAATGTAGGCAGATAATATTTTAAGTAGTTCAGCGACTGTTACTTGTAAAAACTTGCATAATATTCCATATTCAGTACATCGTGTCGACACTTGCAAAGCATCGCTCTCCATCGTCCGCAACTCTTGTTCAGACTTGCAAAGGGACGAAATACGACTTGTGGTGTGTGTGCTTGCAATCTTGCATAAACTTGTTTTATTCTTTACCAACATACCTTGGCATACGAATGCCATGGATAAACGTTACTCATTTGTTTCCTTAATTTCGAAAAGGAAAGTAAAGCGAATCAATGATAGTGTTTGCCAATGTCGGAAAAAGTGAGTACTTTGTCACAGGTAGAAAGCCTTGATGAGAATATTCAAACAAACGTTCAACATTTAATTGCCCTGTATGATGACTTCAAAATCAGTTTTTGAGATATTCTGACGATGCAAATACCACCATTGATCATGAATCCATTTAATGAAACGGAAGTGGAGAATGTTATATTACAAGAGAAGCTACTCGTGCTTAGCACTAATAGTGCTGAAGGGGAAATTTAAAAAATGGTATCAAACATTTTGCCTGCAGGCAGAAATACCCGAAAAATGTACTGAACTAATAGCGTTTTCCTCGTCATATCTTATCGAAAATAGTTTTAGTGTCGTCGCCAATCTTTTAACAAGAAAAAAGGAGCAGATTTGCGGACATTTCTAACAAAACTGAAGCCAAATATTGATAATTTGCTGTAAATCTATCAAGTACGTCCCTCTCATTGAAATTATGGCTATTATGTGATTGTCATTGTAGAAGTAACGTTACGTTATTAATGTTTAATTTAAATCATATCACGACTGTTATCATATTACAATGTAATGTAAACTTTACAATGTAATATTATAACAATAATAATTTATAGTGTATTAATTACATTTTTGAATAACTAAAAAAAAGTGAAGTTGGATTGAATCACTTTTGTGAATGGCCAATTTTGCTTTTTTGACATCCGCTCACAGCACAATCAATTAACACAATTTAATTAACCAATAAATTCTCACTTTTCTCTCGAAAACTGTTAATTCGTGGTTGGACCTCAACCCCAACGCAATTTTCCATAGTTATTTCTAATTTTCCCATTTTTTGTCGAGTTTTGGGAATATGGTAGAAATGTAGCTGCTGGGGGTCTACCGGAACCAGCAAAATTTTCAAAGTGGTCTATGAAAAAAAAAGTTTGGGAACCTCTGACCTAGACCATATACTTAACAAGTAGCTTAGCAATGTATGTATGTATACGTATTTTTTGGCTCTAGTATTTAAATATTGGCTTACTTTTCTGAGTGCACCTATCAATGGTGTAAGTTTCTTAGTCATATTATCAATGGATTTTGTCCACTCTAATTTCGTATCTATAGTTAGTCCCAGGTAATTCTATTCATTTAATTCTTTGATTTTTGTTCCATTTATTGTTAAGTTGAGTGTTGTTCTTTTCATATTTTTCTGGTGAAATGAAAGGGCAGTTGTTTTATCTAGATTTATAATTAATGTATTGCTCTGAAGCCATCTATGAAATTGCATTAGATCTTGGTTAATAATGCTCTGTAGAGTTTCTAACTTTGGGTTCCCATAATATAGAGCTGTGTCATCTGCGAACATGTAGTGTTGGGCTCTAACTCCTGAGGTTTTCAGGTCTTGTACATAATAGGAGATAGAGTATAGGGCCCATGACGGACCCCTGGGGGGGTCGTCTGGGGATCCTTTCTTAGTAGATGGGTTTTTCATTACAATAATTACATCCTGTAAATTTAGTTAGTCCAAAAGTTCGGCTATTCGAATTGGGAAATTCTGTATTTTGTTAATCCTTCGTCATCTTTTTGTATCCATTCCGTTATATCAAATCCTCGATCGCAACTAAACAAGAACCTCATTTCGTACCTCTTCAATTTCAACAGATATATTGGTTATATCTAACAACATTTCAAAAAAGAAGCACCGAGCTATTTAGCCAAATACTTAAGTACGCTGGCTATTGTTCCGGAGGTCCTGGCTTCCAACTCCGAGGTAAACTTGTCTGCCAGGAGATTTTTCAAAAGTTTCCTCATGTCGAAAAGTTAGTCACTGCTTGCAAACTTACAAAGCGAATGCTGAACACTACCTACCCTTCCTCCCTTCCATAAATATCCTATCTCAACGATCCTTAATTCACTTGTACATACAAGTGTATTCTCTGATCAGGCTGAAGTTGAGTTGATCCCAAAAACTCAACGTCTGCCTCCCTCACATACTTGAGGAAGTAATGAAACACGCGCAATTTGAATTTTTTTTTTAACAATTCGAATATCAACCATCGAAGATAAAGTGGTTACATTTGACATAATAATCGTTCCAAACCTTGACCAACTCTACATGCTAGCCGGAATCGCACCCCCACAAATACGGAGGGAAACCCTAGCCATGGCCGAACGAAACAGACAATGCGACGACACCAGACATCCTCTGTATCAACATATATCGGTAGCGGCCAGACTAAAATCAAGGCGAAACTTTATACAATCTACACAGCCCCTCACAGCCTCTAAAACTGCCACCAAGGAGACAAGATGGGAACAGTGCCTAGTAGACCACGACACTCCAACCTGGAACCCAAAAGAAAAACTTCCTGCAGGTTCGGACCTAGACTGGGGCACCTGGAAGACCCTCAACCGACTTCGGTGCCAAATGGGGAGATGCAAGACCAACCTCGTGAAGTGGGGATACGTGGAAGAGGCGGCATGTGAATGCGGAGAAGCTCAGTCAATGGAACACCTCCTGTCGTGCCAATCCTTACAAGCCCCATGTACCCTCCGGGACCTATGGACGTGTAATGAAAATGCCGTGATATGCGCCAGACACTGGAGTGATATATGAACATTTATAGCTATATATATTTGTAGTTCAGACACGATTAAATAAATAAATCGTTCCAAACAACACATAGATTGTGTACAGATACATTGGGCCGATGAATTTGACGAGATAGCTGTTCCAATAAAACTTTGCGTTAATAGATCATGAACGAATTATCTGAGTGATTTATCTTCGAAATTTATCTGCCCAACGAATTTTTCCGTATATATCCACTTTATCTCGATATTTTATCACTGTCGTTTCAGATATTTAAAATGGAATTTGTACAGTTCATATCTTCGAAGATAATTGAAAATGTTCATTTATAATCAAATATTATACTTGATCTCAGCATACTATTTATTAGCAAAATGGCAGAATCAAAAGAATTATGTATAATTCGCTATCCAAATTCATTTTAAGAGTCCTTTGAGACTAGGATACTGTATCCGAGATACTGTATGCGAGATACAGAATTTAGGCCAGATACAGTCAAGATACTTTTGTTAGAATATAGTTTTGTAAATAAATTTAATCAGTACAATATCAGTGCTGTACGGTGCTTTTTATGAAATGGACATTGAAGAGTGCGCTATGCTGTGGTATATTATATTTCTGGGCCCTAACTACAGTGTACCATGTATAATTTATTTCCGTAACTTACAATTTACTTGATAGTTTGCGAACAGTTACTAGGTAGTAGTGCACTGATTAATACAAATTAAACATCAATTCGCTTATCTAAAGGGTTTTCACTGCAATCCGTAAAAACTTAAAAGCAATATAAATTAACGAATAAACTCATTATTCATCGCTAATAAACAATATTATTGAAATATTTCATTTAATTTTTGTTATCCATCTTGAGATGATTATTGTAAAAATCAATAAGCTTTCGACAAATAATCGTCTTGTTTCGAGAATTTTTAATAATATAATAATTTGATTTATTTAGCTAATGAATTTATGCATTCCTTTTTGAATGCACTGTATAATTACTTTTATAAATATACCTACCATATTCATTTTGTTGAACAATTGTCATTTCTTCAAAATTTTCACACATCTGTTTGGTAATTTTCACCGAACATTTTTGTTTTATATTTCTGTCGAAATAATTTTCATTACTTGTATCCCATATACAAGAATTCGGTTCTACCAAACTTATAAATTTCTCGTTATCAAAAACTTTATTCTCCATGGTACAATCGAAAAACCGTTCTATTCCACTTCACTTCTACTAATAAATAATAAAAATATTGTACACCTATGCTATTGTGCTTTTTGAATCGCAAAGGTATGCAAGTCTGAACAGGTCCATAAGCCACAATGATAATTCGGTATCCCGGATTCGGATACTGTCGCCGGCGGCTGAATGAGCGAGATTCAGAAATTTAGTATCGCGATACGGTATGCTGTGCTGAATGCAGTTAGACCGTGAGCTAGCGCACATGAATTTGGAGTCATCGATAAATGTCTGGCATTTAGAGGTATGAAAAGTGTGATTCAGTTGATGAAAATAAGGCTGGTTTGAAGGGCCGACGCGTGTTCGAAAATTTGGAAAATTAATTTTCTTTTGCATAAATAAATTCATTTTTCACTGATCTCAAAGTGTCTGGCATTTGAATCAGAAATAGACATCAATAAGTAACTCCCAATTTTCAAATGCCAGACGGTTTCAAATAGTCGAAAGGGTGATTCATAGGGGTGAAGTTGCAGAACGAAAAACAAAAATTCATCGTTTTCTTTTTGTCTGGCAATCGAAACAATGAAAATTATCGTCATGAAAATGATGAAAAAAAATTGCCAGACGGTTTCCAGTGTTCGGACTCGAGTTTCTCTGTGGAAAATTATGTGAAAATTTTTTACATTTTTCAATGATCTTAATGTACAAAATAAGAGGGCGGGCCATTGTGTTTGCGGTATCATAAAATGTTATTAATTTTTCAACGCCAGACAAATTGGCCGGTTCGAAAATTTATAAATCTATAAAAAAGTTGTTAAATAATTCATAAAAATTTCATTGATTTATTTCTGTCTGGCATTCTGTATTTGAATTAGAAATAAGCCTAAAAACACAATTTATAAATGCCAGACAAGTTGAGCTGTTCGAAAACGTATAAATAATTAATGAAATAATTAATATTAAAAATTAAAATGAAAAAATGTTTTTTTTTTAATTTAAGCGATTTAGTTTTGTCTGGCCTTTTGCATTTCGATTGAAAACGTATTTTTATATCTTAGATTGAAATGCCAGACTAATTGGGTTGTTCGAAAATTAATAAAAAATTGAATTAAATATTGGTAAAAAAAATAATGAAAAATTTCAGTATTTTTTTTTGTTCAATCTAATTTCTCATTTCTTTTCGAATTTTTTCTTAAATTATGAGCTATTGCTACTCGAGATACTATTTTTGTCCTAAAGTTTCCCGAATTTGATGCTGTCAACGGAAGTAATTTGCCAATGAAATCTGAGGATTAAGAAAAATCTCTTTAAATTTCAATAATTCACATCTTAAATCATATTCGAGTTAAGAAATATAATGGCAGGAGAATATTTTTCGAAACATGAATTTTAAATAACTAAAATGTGCATTTTCAAATTAACAAATAATTGAAAATACACTCACAACTTAAATTGAAATTGTCATTTCACTATTATCTTTTTATTTATATTTGTTGTTTTTCATTTCAGGCTTTTATTTTTCCTCCCATATTCTGACTACAATGAAGTTTTCAACTGTTGTTACTTTTTTCAACATTGAATTTTGAAATTGTGAGTTTTTGAAATAAAAATCTCCGTAAGTCCCTTTGGTACTGTCAATTGAAATAAACACTATAAACTATTCAATACAAGCATACAGTACAGATCTTTTTAGGAAAAAAGGTTTTTTGATATGCATCAATAAAAAACTTACGCGGGTTTAAAGGCGGGATTTTAGGTTATACGAAAAAAAAATTCAAAAAAATTATATCATCTCAACCGTGAGTTCTAAGACCCAGGGTGAGAAGGAAGCAAATGACCACGACAATATTCCAAAAAAAATTTATGGTTCACGTGCCGAACGCTATCCATCTATATATATATATATATATATATATATATATATATATATATATATATATATATATATATATATATATATATATGAATATACATATATTATATATATATTATATATATATATATATATATATATATATATATATATATATATATATATAATATATAATATATATATATATATATATATATATATATTATATATATATATATATATATATATATATATATATATATATATATATATATATATATATATATATTTATACTAGTTGACCCGGCAAACGTTGTTCTGCCATATAAATTATTTTTATCTATCTATCTTTCTATCTATTCATCTATCTGCCGATGTATATCTACCTATCTACATATCTATCTAACCCGGCAAACGTTGTTCTGCCATAAAAATTATTTTTATTTATCTGTCTTTCTATATATTCATCTATCTGCTAATGTATCTCTATCTATCTATCTAGATAGTTATCTATCTTTCTATCTATCTACCTATCTATCTATCTGACCCGGCAAACGTTGTTCTGCCATATAAATTATTTTTATCTATCTGTCTTTCTATATATTCATCTATCTGCTAATGTATCTCTATCTATCTATCTAGATAGTTATCTATCTTTCTATCTATCTACCTATCTATCTATCTGACCCGGCAAACGTTGTTCTGCCATATAAATTATTTTTATCTATCTAAATAGGGGTTGATCGTAGAGGGGTGAAAATTTAGGGTTGTATATATTTTTGAATGCTGTATCATAAAAAAATAGAACAGAAAATGTTGTCAGAAAAATAAAGAAAAAAATTAAGGGGTGGACTACCCTTAACATTTAGGGGGATGAAAAATAGATTTTGTCGGATTCTCAGACCTAACCGATAAGCACACAAAATTTCATGAGAATCGGTCTAGTCATTTCGAAGGAGTTTAACAAATAAAAAATAAGGGTTGATCGTAGAAGGGTGAAAATTTAGGATTGTATGTATTTTTGTATGCTGTATCATAAAAAATTAAAACAAAAAATTTTGTCTGACAAATAAAAAATAAAAATTTAGGGGTGGACTAACCTTAACATTTAGGGGGATGAAAAATAGATATTGGCCGATTCTCAGACCTACTCAGTATGCTCACAAAATTTCATGAGAATCGGTCAAGCCGTTTCGGAGGAGTATGGGAACGAACATTGTGACACGAGAATTTTATATATAAGATATATATATATATATATAATATATGTATGTTTATATATATATATATAAAAAATATATATATATATATATATATATATATATATATATATATATATATATATATACCCCTTCACCTTTTTTTCTATTCAATGAGACTTAATTCACATCTTATACTTAAAATATAGCTGTCTTTCAAATGGCGCTCATTTAAACTTCGGAAGCTCAAAAATTTCAAATTATAGTAGGGCTCAAGTGGGACTTCAATCGAAAGCTTTTTTCAAAATGCTTACAACTGTGAAGTTTGGATCCAAATATATTTAGATCTGTTCAAGTTATAACTAAAAACTTTTATTATCTCAAAAATCCTACTCACCCTGTTGAATCAGATTGTTGCCAGTGATTGGCGAAAGCTTACTTACCTAAAAATTTTTGAGCTACCAAAGTTTTAATGAGCGTTATTTCAAGAGGGCAGTCTTTCAAGTTTGAATTGTATATTTGGTCTTTTAAAATTAAATAGTAAATATATGATGAACAAAAACAAAACTTGAATTTAAAATTTTTTTGAAACAAGTTTTGCGAATTCCATCAACTATTAGAAAATAATTATGTATATATATATATATATATATATATATATATATATATATATATATATATATATATATATATATATATATATATATATATATATATATATATATATATATATATATATATATATATATATATATATATATATATATATATATATATATATATTAAGGTGCTTTTTTTTTTTCAAAATTTTTTTTTTTTTGGTCCCATCGTGAAATTTAGTTGCAAGTACGCAAAAAAAAGTTCCCTAAAAGTTAAAGCTCTTAATATTAATATTAAGTCCTCGACCAAGGCGTGTAAAGATTTCCCATTAAAAAAACACAGAAACCCTGATTTTTTATCTTTAAATTTCTATAGCTCAGTGGCTTTTCATAGCATCGCTTCGACCATGGACAGATTTTTTTCAGAATTGAATGCTCTACAAAAATGTCCATTGCGGCCAAGCCGTAACTCGAACCGGCGAGGTAGTACAGGCCTCTCAACTTGTTTTTTTTTGGTCCCATCGTGAAATTTAGTTGCAAGTACGCAAAAAAAAATTCCCTAAAAGTTAAGGCCCTTAATATTAATATTAAGTCCTCGACCAAGGCGTGTAAAGATTTCCCATTAAAAAAACACAGAAACCCTGATTTTTTATCTTTAAATTTCTATAGCTCAGTGGCTTTTCATAGCATCGCTTCGACCATGGACAGATTTTTTTCAGAATTGAATGCTCTACAAAAATGTCCATTGCGGCCAAGCCGTAACTCGAACCGGCGAGGTAGTACAGGCCTCTCAACTTGTTTTTTCCATGAAATTTGCTTTTTTTTTCGCATTTATCTCGTGAATGACAAGAGCTATAAAAAAAACTGTTGAAAACAAACTTGTGAAAAATTCAATTTCCTACAAAAAAGGTCCTAAGCACTAAGTCGCTAAAATTAATATTTCCGGAGATATCTAATAATAAAGTTTTTGTAATTCCAAATTTTCATCGAAAATAGCTTCAAATTATAAAACATATCTTTTTTTACTATCCATCACTACTTTCTCAACTAATTACTTTTTTTTTGAAGATACAACGGTGAAAAATTTAAACAGTCGGAAATTTCACCTCTTTCTTCCCATAAATTTTTTAGTTTTAGCTAAAATCTTACAAACTTCAAAAATTTCTAACCTGTCAATTTATCTATGAATGAAACATTTTTTTTACAATCGATACTAATAGACTATTTATCTTTTTTTACCGTTGCATCCTCAAAAAAAAGTTATTAGTTGAGGAAGTAGTGATGGATAGTAAAAAAAAGATATTTTTTATAATTTGATTTCGATAAAAATTTGAAATTACAAAAACTTTATTATTAGATATCTCCGGAAATATTAATTTTAGCGACTTAGTGCTCAGGACCTTTTTTGTAGAAAATTGAATTTTTCACAAGTTTGTTTTCAACAGTTTTTTTATAGCTCTTGTCATTCATGAGATAAATGCGAAAAAACGCAAATTTCATGGAAAAAACAAGTTGAGAGGCCTGTACTACCTCGCCGGTTCGAGTTACGGCTTGGCCGCAATGAACATTTTTGTAGAGCATTCAATTCTGAAAAAAATCTGTCTATGGTCGAAGCGATGCTATGAAAAGCCACTGCGCTATAGAAATTTAAAGATAAAAAATCAGGGTTTCTGTGTTTTTTTAATGGGAAATCTTTACACGATATTAAGAGCCTTAACTTTTAGGAAATTTTTTTTTGCATACTTGCAACTAAATTTCACGATGGGACAAAAAAAAAAAATTTTTTTAAAAAAAAAAAACACCCAAATATATAAATATATATATATATATATATATATATATATATATATATATATATATATATATATATATATATATATATATATATATCTTTTATGAGCAATGAAAGACCATTTAAGTTTGAAAACCAATTTCATTTGAAAGTAGACGTTTCTTCAGAAATTCGTCATTTTCTCAGAACATTCATAAGTTATATCAGACATAGAAAAAAAATCGAAAATTGTGGGCCATGAGGTGAAAAACCACTCATCCACGTCGCTGTTATCTTTCGATACAGTGCAATATTTTATTATTTTCGTGGCAAGTACAGCTACAATTACTGGCAGGAATTAAATTACCTTCACCCTAAAAGGCCGCTGCTTGTTGTATCAAATTTAGATTCCCAGATAAATAATTCAACATCTCATTTATACTATTCGACTTAGTCATACATATGAAAAGGGGCCAACGAAATCCCGGAACCATGCGACCTGGTCAGAAAGAAAAACACTTGCGCCAATCTCCCCATTTTCCATAACCATCAAAGTGCGACGCGACATCCGTCGGGTGACGCAAGTTCTGCAAATCGCTCATTATCAAGATTTATTATAATTCACCGTTCAGTGTTTAATTTTTCTAGCTGACCCATGTCTGAATTGGAATAATTAGTAAAGTTTTTCGTTCAATAGATCATGGTATCGCGGATGTATCTCTTTAGCGGTTTCTTTAAATCGATGGCTGTTCATAAAGGATCACTAGAAGTAAATTACTACTATGTAATTCAATTTGACTTTTGTGTCCAATACAAAGCATTGATAACTCAAAAATCACTCGAATCATGGGCTTTCGCCGACATTTACAGTTTTCTCTACATCATCCTCGTTCCCCTAAATAAGCATATTATTATATTATATATTTATATATATTTGTTTATATTTATATATATATATATATATATATATATATATATATATATATATATATATATATATATATATATATATATATATATATATATAGAGTGTCGCACCGGGAACTGAATCGATCGATATAGAACAAAGTACGGATCGGAAAATTTTGAAAATTCAGATGATTACCAATGTCGGTGTGGCCAATCCAACCAAAATAAATTAATTTCAAATGAAACACCCTATATATTTTAGGGTTTTCGAAAAGAACAAAAAATTCTGAGTCGAAAATGTGAAGAACAACCTATGCCTAAACCTAGCCGTTTCAGAGATATTTGACATTTTATAAAAAAATTGACAGGTGCAACGGTTAAGAAGAACCGGTATAACTTTCTTCCTGTACAAGATACTCATTTGCTTCTTGTCACATGAAAAGAACGTAAGAAGAATCACGTTCTACAAACGAAATTAATTCAATAATATCATACCAAGCGTTCCGTTTTCCGCGTTACATTTCGTCAACTTCAAACCGCGAAAACTTGTTTAGGTCAAATGGAACACCCTGTATTTTTTTACGTCAAGTTGTGTAAAATTGAATTCCCTCTTTTCTGATATTAGCATTAAGGGGGTTAAGGTTACAACTTTTATATATATATATATATATATATATATATATATATATATATATATATATATATATATATATATATATATATATATATATATATATATATATATATATATATATATATATATATATATATATATATATATAGATACAAATATCAAATTCAAGGATTATTAACGGGATTGTATTCTGGGTTTTTCAGAGGACCCGTCAAAGTTAGGTGACGTCACCTTTCACTGTATCGCTGCCTTCTTGAATTTTTTCAAATTTTAACTTAGGTCAAGTAATATATCTCAGAAAAGGTAATTCTTTCCTCTTCTCAAAAATACTACATAAGTACCAGATTACTGAAAAAATACATGAAAAAAGTGTCAAAAACTTAACATATGTAATTTTTGAACACATATTATATTACAAAAAAATCAACTAAAATAATAACAAATAATTAACAGGACGTCTAAAGTCTTATTCTCGTTAGTTGAAGTTTTTGGTCTTCCAGACGTTGGGCGATGCTGTACGCTACCGGTTTCATTAAATTCATTTGATATTCTGCTTATAGGGGCATTTTCAAGATTTAAATCATTAAACCAATGACTTACTTTTTTATATGTACGTTTTTTATCACCATACCCAACTAACATTAGTATCTGGATTCTTCCCTTTTTCGATAAGTACACCATTCTTAATTTACTATTCAAAAATGCAACGTAAACACTATGTATTTAATACAGAGAATAAATCCATTTACTATTTAAAAATGCGATTTAAACACTGTTGTTATCAAATAAAAATTCTGAATGAACTCTGACATTTTAAAGTATTTTTGACATATTTTTTCATTGTTTACCACTATTTTCTTTTACTTTAAAATTCTGGTTATACCGAAAGTCATTATCAATTTTCTTTTTTTAAATAGAACTAGCGTTATATTTTTTCATAGCTGTTGGACTCCCTGCATGATTTGCTACATGTTTCTCCCAGGTTAACTTAGTTGCTATTGATACGCAGATACAATAAATTTCGTAGAAAGCTGGCAGCTTGTGAGGGTTTACTAGAAAAATCATAACTTTCGAAAGGCGCATGACAAAAAAAAATCGGCCAAGGGGTCATCCATAAATTACGTCACAAGAATTTCCGGATTTTTTTACCCTCCCCCCGTCCTTGTCACAGCTGGTCACATTTGTGAGACTCCCCCCACCCAAGTGTGACGTCACATATTTTGCAAATTTTCATTTGGAAATTATTGAATGAAAACAGCGGTTCCGAAATCAGTTTTATTTCCATTTAAATTAGTTTTTAATAAAATTAACATCGAATCAAACAATTAACAAAACAAAAAACGATTTATTATATTAATTAAAGAATTTAAAACAAAAAACAATTGACTTTGTTAATCAAAGAAATTAATAAAACAAAAAATATTAATAGAATTATATTAATTAAAGATACAAACTTAATAATCTCTATTAGTCCATGGACTAATAGATTTTTAAATGTGACGTCACGAAATTCAGGACCCCTCCCTCACCCTTGTCACATAATGTCACACTTCGTCAGCCCCCTCCCTCCCCCTAAACTCGCGCACGAAGGGTTCCTTACCATTGGCTATGCCCTCCTTAAAGATTTATTTTATTATTTATTATCAAAGTAAATATCCAATTAAGTATTTTGAGAATATTTCAAGTGCCTAATTGTTACTTTTTATTAATATCGAGCAAAAATAGACAAAAAAAGGCGTTTTTTGTATGGGAGCCCCCCTTTAATATTTATTTCATTTTAATTCTATCATTTATTATTGTAGTAAAAATACAACTGAGTATTTTGTGAATATTTCAATTGCCTACCTGTTGCCATTATTGATATTGAGCAAAAAAGGGTAAAAAACTCTATCGCAGCGGGCTGCATTAGAAGAGCAGGTTTTCATAACGTAACCAGTTTGAAAAATATATTCATTGAATTATGATTTTTTTCCAAATTCAAAAACAAAATGCGCCCTCTAATGTGTAAACAATATTTATTTCCTCCCCGGGGGATTAACCCTCCAACCAATTCGTACCAAAACCAATCACATCCAAGGTATCATACGAAACTACGTACTTAAACTTTCAACCCTATTTCTATAAATTTGCGCCCTTTATTTATCTGTCGAAGATACCTATCTACAAACTTTTAACCCTATTATTCCAAAATTGCGGCCTTTATCATGTAAACAAGATTTATTTCTTCCCCAGGGAGTCAACCCCCCAGTCAATTCGAACTAAAACCAATCCCATTCAAGATATCATACAAAACTACCTAGATAAAAACTTTCAACCCTATTGCTACAAAATTGAGCCCTCTGTCGTGTAAACAAGATTTATTATATTATATATATATATATATATATATATATATATTTATATATATATATATATATATATATATATATATATATATATATATATATATATATATATATATATATATATATATATATATATATATATATATATATATATATATATATATATATATATATATATATATATATATATATATATATATATATATATATATATTTATATATATGTATATATATATATATATATATATATATATATATATATATATACAGGGTGTCCCACAATTTTTTAGACAGGCTATAACTCTAAAACGGCTGAAGATAACTTCATGAAATTTGGTATGCAGCAATTGGACGGATTTTACAATATTGCGAATCCCTCATGACGTCAGCGAAATCATCACCGTAGCTATGACGTCATGTCATTATAAAATGTCAAATGTAAAGGTGGTCGTGTGACTGCTCATATTAAAGGTCTTTTTATTCTGAATTCAACCATGTAATACACTTAGTATGTTAAAATTTATTAGTTGTGTATTTTCGATCAAAAGGAGCTTAACAAAATAAATAAAAAAGTTTAATAAACAAATTTAATCACATGAAAATCAGGTTTGAGGCTTGTGTTGAAATTAATTGTAGAATAATGGTATCATTGCCTTGATTTTGATGTGATTAAATTTGTTTATTAAACTTTTTATTTATTTTGTTAAGCTCCTTTTGATCGAAAATACACAACTAATAAATTTTAACATACTAAGTGTATTACATGGTTGAATTCAGAATAAAAAGACCTTTAATATGAGCAGACACACGACCACCTTTACATTTGATATTTCATAATGACATGACGTCATAGCTACGGTGATGATTTCGCTGACGTTATGAGGGATTCGCAATATTGCAAAATCCGTCCAATTGCTGCACACCAAATTTCATGAAGTTATCTTCAGCCGTTTTAGAGTTATAGCCTGTCTAAAAAATTGTGGGACACCCTGTATATATAAAATTGAGTTTTTGGTGACAATCATGAAAAGTCATGAAACGAAAAACTATCTTGGTACTAGGTTCAACTTTGCTAATCGCCCCATTTTAATAAGCAGGTTTTCGAAGTGAAAACCTGCGAAAAATCGCGTTTGTTGTATGGGAGCCCCCTTAAATTTTCATTTTATTTTAATTTTAGTATTTGTTGTTATAGCGGCAACAGAAACACATAATTTGTGAAAATTTCAACTGTCTAGCTATCGCGGTTCTTGAGATAGGTACAGCCTAGTGACAGACGGACGGACAGACAGCGAAGTCTTAGTAATAGGGTTCTGTTTTGCCCTTTGGGTAGAGAACCCTAAAAAGACCAGCGGATAATAGCCAACAAATTGCGCTTTTCAATACATGATCTCAACTTGATGTCATTTCATAAATAACTCAACCATAAATTTGTAAACTTGACTAAATTCAAATAGCGTTAACTATTTTTTATTTCAAATGGAAACCGCCTCTTTTCTCTACAAGGATCGATAGACTATTCAATTTATAAAAAAATTTCTAGAATAACACATATGTATGCCTATCGTGAAGCGTTTTTGTGTGAAAAAACATTTTCTGTAAACTTATGAGTTTATTCAATTTATTATTACCACTAGGTGGCCTGTTGCTATGGTAACTGAGGCAAACTCGATTATTTCTATTCAGCTTTATTAGTGAAGAACTCTAGCGAATAATTCAAGATTAAAGTACTCCATACCTTAAACCCATGAACTTTTATTTATGGGGACGTATAAAAAGGATTTGACAGCGCGAATTACTCGTATAACGAAAAGTTTACAGCCAGAAGAGATCTGACGGTCTACCGATGCTGCAGTCCAAATGCTCTTGTAATTGTGTTTAGAAAAGAATGGACAATATAATGAACATTCATTATAATATATGTTTTTTCGTTTTTCATGTTAATAATTATATATATATATATATATATATATACAGGGTGTCCCGTAAATAACACGCCAGAGTGACACTGGAGGTAGATTGGCTTCAGGTCAATCAGATAACATCAACATGACCTTAGTAAAAGTTTTCTGGTTTTCGAGATATTGCCACTGTCATGTTTTTTTCAAAAATCTATACTTTTTGGTCATTTTCTCTCCTGTTTTGAAAATAAATAAGTTCTAACTCATGGTTTTTTTTCTTGTGCTATCATCAATATATGGTTGAGACAATCGACCTATCATTTCACACAAAATTAGCTCGCTAACCTCAAAAAAAAATAAAGTTGTTTCAATTTAATTTAAATCCGAAAACCTTAAGTAAAGTTTGACTATTTACTGTGAAAACATATTGTACCAGACCGAATCAGCAAATGATCTAAAAAAACTAGCCTATTTAATGCTCTTTCCAAAGCGGTATAACATTTGTGGTTTTTTCTTTCAAAAGTCTAAAAATTCCAATTTTTGTCATTGAATTCGTGCTACTTGCGAAATACACTGCGCCACAAATTTAACATATAGCTTATATATTTCCTAAGTTTTGACTGAATATTTTCTCAGGCGGTGATCCGATTTGAATGAATTTTTCACCAAATAGTAGCTCCGTTCTTTGAGAAAATGTAATAGTTATAAGATGATCAAAAAAAAAATGAATAAACTTATTGTACAGGGTGTTTGAATAGCGACATGTTTTCTTCGTCCAAGTTTACATCCTTCTGCGGCAATATCGGGTAGCTCAGACTTGTAGTATGGAGAGATATACGAAACCAAATAAACACAGTTTCTACTTGTAAAGAAATTTTGAATACACAGCCTTCTTCGCAAATTAACAAAAAAGTTTTAGAAAATTTCGTTTGAAAAGTGTGAGAATTATAAAAACATGAATATCTTTCGAGTGGCTCAAGATAAACAGACGATTGAAAAAAAAAAATACTCAGAAGTCATGCGATTATAATACCGTCTATTTTTTTTCTGCCTGAGCTACCCGATATTGCCCGCAGAAGGATGTAAACTTGGACGAAAAAAACACTTATAATTTACCACTGGATTGTGAATGCAGATTTTGAGGTGCGGAATACGTATAATCAGCTTCCTTTGGAAAGTTGTTTGATAATTTTTAAATTATTGAAGAATTTTTCTTGTTCACTTCAATTAATGTATGAAATTGATGGTCAACAGGTCTGTTTATTATGATTTGATTGGAAACGTATTCTTACAGTAGAAAAATATCCTATCGAAATTAAATAAGGGCGAAATTAACGCATCTCTTTATGGTGTCGGAAACAACAATCGATATACCAAAAAATCGAAAAAACGTGTTATTTATGATCTCGTTCCAAAAAAACCCACATTTCGATTATCCGAACTAGTCTCTGTCCCAATTGGTTCGGATAATCGAGGTTCTGCTGTATATATATATATATATATATATTTTTATATATATATATATATATATATATATATATATATATATATATATATATATATATATATATATATATATATATATATATATATACATATATATATATATATTTTATATATATATATATATATATATATATATATATATATATCTCAGAATTTCAATCCCAGAATATAGATGTTTCTGAAATGGTCGGCCACATTAATTGAAACATAGATAATTTATTTCTTCGCCAGCTGCTTAGGAAGTCATTAATCTTCAGACTGAAACTTGAAAAAGGGTTTATAAAAAGAACGGAAAATTTTCTATTTTCGATACGCCAACAGGAAAAATTATATTTGTCAGCAAGATGGCAGCTGGAGACTAGTCGAGAGATACGAACTTCGTGTTATATGCAACGAAAGTTCGTTTTATTGCTTTCTATTATGCAGGGGTATTAACATTTAAACAAGATAAGTAAGGTTAGAGCATCGTAGTGGAATAGACAACCCCAAGTGTTACGGGACAATAATGCGGAGGTAATGGATTATATTATCGAAGCAATAGCTGAAGAAATCTAACATATTCGATCTCGTATTTGAAAATTTTGTTTTCGATGAAGAATTTCACCAGATATAGGTATATATATATATATATATATATATATATATATATATATATATATATATATATATATATATATATATATATATATATATATATATTAAAGTTGATACTTTTTGACCCCTAGGCTTTTTTTTTTTTACTCGAGGGACCTACAGTTTAACGCCGGTTCCGAACGGCCAATGGGCTTGTAAACTATGTACATTACCCAACAATTTGTAATCATATATAACCACTAAATTCCGGACATACACTACACCCAAGAGCGAGGTGGGACTCGAACCCACAATCCTCGGTTTACAAACGGTATAAGGCGGTTCACCTTACCGCTGGTCTACCGAGGCCTCACCCCTAGGTTAATTTGGCAATGGAAAGTTTATCAGGTGAGTGGTCGATGACCATTGGTTAATTCCTTTTTCTTTCTTATTCTTCAATATTTTGTGCCTTATTCGGAGTCTTTTTCAAGAGAATTCACAACATAATTTGCTATATTATTGAAATAATTGTTAACTGGAAAACATTTACAGAATTGGAATTCAGACACATAAACAGGTGTTTAGTTTATGTTCCACCTGTGCTTCGATAGGTTTGTTTGTTTTTCTTCAGCTTCGCAGTCTTCGTTTCATAGATAGTACCTACATCTCAAGCGTTCTCGATTTGTTTTGATGTTTTTCGTTTTTAGAACTTGTGACTAAATTAAACTGCTGTGTTATATATATATATATATATATATATATATATATATATATATATATATATATATATATATATATATATATATATATATATATAATCTCTTGATAATTATTAGCAATAACAAGCTTGTGATAGAACAGATATCAAACATTCGAGTTCAATATACGCAGATTTAATTCTTTAATTTTTCGAAGAAACAACATAAATCAAACCAAACAAACTCTAACCATAACAACTCATCTTCTTAGACAAAATCTAAACATCTAGAATTTTCAATTTTTCTAAAAAGAAAGTATAGTTTAGAACATGTGATCTCCAAAATTACAAGTAATTTCTTTTTAAAGACAGCAATCAAATATTTTAAACCTATTTTGTACATTACGTGGGTTTCTGTGGTTTCCCTTCCCATCTAAACGGACCTGTCTGTTGATATTGGACTAAATAGCACGTAATTAATAACTGAAGACGGCCACAGCCGCAATGAGAAATTTTTAAAAACAAGATAAATAGTATCCTATTCTTTGACTTTTCAAAATCAAAATAATTTGAACCTATTTCGAACATTACGTGGGTAAAGGTTTCTGTAGTTTCCCTTACCATCTAATAATAACAGATTTGAATGTTAATATTGGACTGAATAGCACGTAATAAATAACAAAGAACGGCCACAGTCGAAAAACATTTTAGTGAGACATAGTAGTCTTATTCTATTCAAATTTTTTCAAATCAATAAATGTCAAAGAAATTTCAATTTTTTCAAAAGTTTCAATAAAGCCACTTTTTAATAAAATCGAGTTTTTTGAGATTCAATAAGCCTGTTATTGCTAATAATTATCAAAAGATTATATATATATATATATATATATATATATATATATATATATATGTATATACATTTATATATAGGTATATATATATATATATATATATATATATATATATATATATATATATATATATATATATATATATATAAATATATATATTTATTTATTTATATTAACCCCGAAGCAGCTTTCGTTTTCCTGAAGTGTGTAAACGCATTATTATCAGACAGAACAGTTATTCGTATAAAAGTATCGTAAGTTGGGAAGCAATTATGTCCCAGCATATTTCATAAGCTGAATTCAGTGTATTATATATCCACGTCTTGTGGAGAAGAGATCAAGTGAACGTCTGTGAAAGAATCGTACTGGGGTCGAATCCGGGGTTATGTTTGGATATTTGATTATGTCTACGAGGTTTAGTGGTTTAATGACGAATCAAGTATTTGAGTAATGTACAGTGTTGACAAGTATATTGATCGTTCGAAACGATGTTCGAAACTGGAATCAAATTGTAGGTTCATTCAGTTAAAAAAAATTTTACCGTATGAGCTCTATAAGGAATACATAATTCGAAAACATCAATTGATCTTTCGCAAAAGCTGACTATATGGGTTCAATCAAGAAATTTGCGTTGACATCGTAACGCAAGATAGTAGAATCTGGATTACTTGATGATAAATATACGAAACTGTGTCGGTCATATTAGACCTCATTAGTCTTGCTCACTCCAGTTGAAATTATTGGTTGAACTTCATTCATTTTTTAAAAACTTGAAAACTCGCTTCGGAAGTAGAAACATTTGCGATAAACTACGACGTTAACATCCGAAAATTTCAGGAAATATGAATGCTATGCACAAATCCAAAGATGGAAATCTTGATACACACTGGGATACGTATAAAAACACGCCTTGTTATCTTCCTTAGAAAGATATTAAATGATATTTATCTATCAAATAATTTTCTATGGAGTTTTTCTGTTTCAACAAACAAGAAGTATTGACTATGTCCCTACAATTATATATCTAGTCTTCGTTCATTTCTTAATATATTTATTAAATTTATTTGGCACATGGTATTCATTTTTCCATTTAAAATTTGTAATTTCGTTATTTCAAGCAGGTAATATTTGGAGATCGGAATTTTAAATGTGTATCTGATACGAAAATACGTAAATGATAATTCTCAATTATGCATTTTGAAAAAAAATGAGTTTGATGTGTAAAAAATATTTGTTTGAATCTATATTAAAAGTGCATTTTCTTTTCAAATGTACGTAATACCATCTATATATTTCACGAAGGTTGAAAATCTTTATTCAAAGAATGGAAGCAGATCTCATCAATGACAGAAATGATTGAGAACGAGCAAGGCATTCTCACTGTTGCCACAAGTTGATTGATGAAAAAACGCGAAAAAGTTATGAACAGATGTGCTATAAAAATTAAAATTAACTGTACCTTGGCAAGTAATACTTATATGTATTTGCTCAGCAGAGCATATAAAGCATATTATTCATTAGTTAAAATATCAGTTTGGATGTGGAACTTGAAAATTTAGTACCATGCATACATGCTCGCATACATGTTTGTATCAAGTAATAAATTCAAAAGTTGGAAATGCTGCTGGAAAATATAAGGAAATCACTAGACTTTTTATGAAGTTGTACATAATATCTGTTCTTGCACCAAGTGGTACACAAAAGTAGGAATGATATATGTTTCATAGACCTTGAATATTTTACTCGTGTAATTTTTGAATTCCAGGAAAATTAGTAGATACTTGATGTATTTTTTCAATTTCTGTGTGTTATGTGTGTGCATAGCTGTAAGAAAGAATGGAATTTTATTAGAACACAGTCCAAGACTTTTCACAATTTTTTTTTTTAAATAACCTTCATTTTATCAATAAAAATTTACAACAATGTATTATAACAATCTCAAATCAGTGCCAAAAGCTCTGTCCTCGAGATAAAATATTATAAGGATTCAACAATATGCTATTTTTCCATTTGTTTTTTCTTAATATTAATTTACAGATGACTAAGGTATACTTGACAACTAATTGCAAAAATATCACATTTTACTTTATTCTATTTCCATAAAAATTCTTAGGTTTTTAAGGAATACATTGTAGTTTCTTATCAATCTTAGATTTTCAGGTAAAGAATTATTAAGTTTAGAAGCACATTGTACTGGGCTATGAAGCCCCAGATTTATCCTATTAGAGTTTACATATACATTATTTATGTTACGCGTATTATGGCTATGTATTTCATTGGTAAATGTTATATTTGTATTACTCCTTTGTTTTTGTAAAATTATTTCATGTATAAGTTTACCTTGCTCAAGCATCAATGTCTTGTCCAACATACAGAGACACAGTTCACTGTATAGAGTATCTGTACTTGTGAGTATATCATAATTGAATAAAATTTTTAGCACTTTATTATGTAAAATTTTAATTTCATTAAGTCTAGTTGAACAACACGTACCCCCCCTTTAATTTGATATCATCAACGAGATGATATTTTCGATATGAATGGGATAGTGCATATATTTGATTGTTAACGTTTATATGTTTTTATATATAATTTGTTTTTTCTTCAAACGTCATATAAGTGATAACTTTTGTGACGTTCCTCAATGACATTAAGTGTGATTTATATGACTAGGAGTATAAGTACTTATACTCCTAAGCGTATAAACACATTATAGTACTATGAATTTATTCACAATGGTATTTATTATTTATTCGTAATATTTATAGTAAAAGTACAATTATTTAGATTTGCATCATTTAAGAATCCTTCACTTCTTGCAATATCAGTACTATTCATAACAACTTTTCCAGAGTGAACGGCATTTACAAATCCATTACTTGTATCGGGTTCATTAAATGAAGATTGTTCGAGATTTTCCGCGAAGCTAGGTTGAAGAATTCTCTTAGCAATTTTGGTTTTACTTTGCACAGAGTCTTCTGCAACTGCATCAGATTTCCAACCCCCATGCCTTTTCAGCGTAGTGATATCCACCCCACTATCAACAAGCATTGTTGCGGAAGTTCTTCTTAAGCAATGCCCTGTATATTCTTTCCAATTTGGAATCTTCAGATACAATGCCACGTCTTTTGCTACACTACCAATTTTATGGATACCCATAACAGCTTTATAACATTTCCCATTTTGATATTTCAAAAAAAAACGTCGTTCCCTAAAATCGGCAGGGCGCAAATTAACGTACTTTCTATATTCTCTCAGATATTCATCACCCAGGACGTTGAAGGTTCTACTCTTATTACTTTTAGTGTTGGGAATGTTTATTAGCAGCAAAGAACCCATAAAATGTAATTTTATTACCTTCATCGCCAAATACTTTTCATCTGGGGCTTCAGACAAAAATTTGCTGAACTGTTTGTTCCCTTGACAAGACTCTCGATTTCTTTGGCTTATAACCTTCTCCTTGCTTTTTTAAAAATGCACGCAAATTGTTGTATTTTTCAATGTTCACATTATGCTTCAAATTCAACACAGACCTTATCATTGAATAATGAGCCCACAAACTAGAACTCTTCATTTTCAGTGCCATTTCGGTAAAATATGCCAACAAAACGTTCTCAGAGTATTGCACTACTTTTTTTCCATTGCACCATTTGTTGAACTTAACAAACGCAGCTTCATATACTGCAGCATATTTCGTCGGCAGCAAGTTTTGTATAGCTATTCTAGCTGCCTCTACCACCTCGGGAGGATCATTACACATTTCTAAACTCATTTTCTTCACCGAATTTGAAATATTTGTTTTAATGGATGTCCAACAAGTACGTATCCATGACAACGATACGAAAAAGGCAATATACAGTGAAATAAGTTAAAGATTCAATCTTGTTATCTTTATTAAAAAATTCGTTTCCTTTTATTGTTTTATTTCGAATGAAATTATGCACGTTTGAAGAAAAAATAGTATATGATATTCGGAGAATAAGATACTTTATGTGCTTCGCATCGATTGTCTGACTCACTACGTTCGTCAGACAAACTTTCCACGCTCAGCACATAAAGTATCACTTATTCTCCTAATATCATAATATACTATTATATCTTTTTTTCCATATTATCTTTTTATGAAATTTTTTCGTGAAACATTCGATAGTGATGAAATCGTCGAATTCATCGAGAACTGAAATGATTGAAAACACCAAAGAAACTTTACTCGGGGTTGCATATAGTTAATATAAATGTACCTAGTACCTTATCGCCTTGTAGGTATATATTTTTAATATCTTGCATTTTTTGAATTGATAATGTTTTTGTTTGAATATCGTTTGTTTCTATGTAATGTTTTGGCTCTACCGAATGTTTTTGAGTGTTTAGTTACACTGTACGAATACCTACTTAAGTCTCGATGTGACCTTGCAATAGGGTTGCCATCCGTCCGGGTTTCCCCGGATTTGTCCTAGTTTTGGGGGCGTCCGGGGGTCGTCCGGACGGGGCTTTCAAAATATGTCCGGGTAAAACCCGGACAAATTTTGTGTCCGGGTATGTGAAGCTTGAGTGTCAGTGACCGAGATGAGCTATTAAATGCAAACCAGTTGTGGCCGAATTTTTTCGAAACATCTATATACTAAACTGCTCAAAATTGCATGGTAATATTTTTTTATACCAGCTCACAATGCGAATGTAGAGTGATTTTTTTCGCTATGGTCGCAGTAATGGAGGTAGGAGAGAAACTTGCTAAATACACATAAGCTTTCTTCTCTGATCAGAATAAAGTCTAATTTTAAAGACTTGAGTTGCTCCGACTTTTACAAATTCATGATGAAGACATTTTGGGAAAAATTGGCAAGTCTGAAAAATTCCAAGTTAAGTTGAATTAGAAAAAGAGCTTGATCTCGTTAAAATTAAAACTTGTTACTTAGTTTTGATTTATAGTTAATAAATAATTAAGACTTTTGGGTACCTAACCTATCTAACCGAACTAGATGACCTATCCTATAATTTACTATTACAATGTAGAATCTAGTCTATTTGATTTTTGATTTATCAAAAATTATAGTCATGAGTTGTTTTTTATTTGATGATACCAAAAAAAAAGAGAAACCTGTAAACTGTGTATAATAGAATTTTAGTTGTTCTTTATTGTTCTGTCTATATGGCAAACAAGCGGTTTGAAGTTTAAATAAATGAAAAAATTAAAATATAAACGATGTTTATTTTATTCAAAAAAAAAAATTTACGGGGTGTCCGGGGTAAAACAAAATTTCACAGAAATGTCCGGGGTTTTTGAAATTTTTGTCCGGCATCGGCAATTTAGGTGATGGCAACCCTACCTTGCAACTATGTCCAATCATTATCCAACTACTAAAGAGTGCTCACCTTTTTTTTCTTTTGCCCTGACTTTTGGATACATTTTCCTCCGACAGCCACAGTTGAGTCTGAGCATCGTGCTGAAAATCGGGACCATTATGGGAACTGTGTCCGGCACCTATTTTGCACCAACGAAAAGCACAACAACTGATCTCCACAAAACCACTCGATCCGCTGCAGACAACGCACTAATTCAACAACATATGAAAGCGGGCTCGGAACTTATTTTATCGGGCACTTTCAGTTCATTAAAGTAATGGTAAAAATCAAAAGTGCGATGATCGTAATCGGTCAAATAATTTGAAATTCCGCAGACGTATCGATCGAGTTTCTAAATGCAACTGAAGGAATGGCGCTCAATTTCACGAAGAGCAGCGGGAACATCTTCACACCCGGAGGAATGGTGTTGGGTGCTTAATTTGTGATGTACCGTTGACTCTATTTAAAAATAACCATATCGGACTACAACGAGTCGCTTCACGCAGTGACGATCTGCGTATTTTCATGGAATGTTCAGCGTGCTATGTGTCGTTGGCTTGCACAAAATTCGATCAATTTTGAATATATAAAACATCAAATTTCACAGTGTATAACAATGTTTTAATTATATTTTCAATACACCAGAAATTAATCTTTTTGAAATAATTATGTGATGAAAATATATTGATACACTGAATTAGCTCATCTTTATATACATTATATTATTTTTAGAATCTTCAAAAATTTATCAATAACTTTTTATAATATTTCCCTATACCTATCTGTTACCGTTTTCGAAATAAAAATTATTTTCATTTTTTTTCGTCGGAAATCAAGACCTCTAAAAACTCTTATATCTTTAAGCTAAGAAACACTATGATATCAAAATCGGTTGAAGTTTCCTGAAACTTGGGGGCTTCCTACACTTCAGCCTAATCTCCGTTACTTCAATACAGGGTGGTCAAAAATTACATTATTTTCGTTCGCTTGAAAAGGTGACTATAAGTTGATTATTTCAAATGGAATACCCTGTATATTATTGGAAATTCGGAAAGCTGCTAGAATTTCCTTTTTATCTATCTATATCATACCTATACATAGCTAGTCAAGTTTCGCACTTATGAGCACTTATTTGTGAAAATGTTCCTTGTACATGGTATCCCCATTCGGTATTAGGTAAGCATGCCATGATCACTATTTGACAATGACGTTGTGACAATCTACTAATAATATCGATATTTTTGACATCTCAGAAGTTGCAAATACCTTCAAAAACGATTAAACAAAACTATTCAAACGAAGTTCTTATGAATTTGTTTATTATTTTTGGCGTGCGTTCGAGGGACAATTACAAAGTATTATTATTACTCAAACATTTGAAGGTTTGGATCCGAATGAAATCAGATCTGCCACGTCGAAATTAGTCAGCGCCCGTCAAACTGTCCGAAAACAATAAGTAACTTCGTTTGAATACTTTTGTTCCATCGTTTTTGGAGGTATTTGCAATTTCTGAGATATCAAAAATATCGGTACTATTAGAAAATTGTCACAACCTTAATGTCAAATCGTGCTCGTGGCATGCTTACCAAATACCGAATAGTGACACCAAGGAACATTTTCACAAACAAATGCTGATAAGTCCGAAACTTGACTAGTTAGATATAGGTGTGATATACATAGATAAAAAGCAAATTCCAGCAGCTTTCGGAATTTTCAATAATATACAGGGCATTCCATTTGAAATAATCAACTTTCAGTCACTTTTTCAAGCAAAGAAAATAACTAAATTTTTTAGCACCCTGTATTGAAGTAACGCAGATTAGACTAAAGTGTAGGAAGCCCCCAAGTATCACCAAACTCCAGTCCAAATTTCGATATCATAGTATTTCTCAACTCAAAGATATCAGCGATTTAATAGTTCTTGATTTCCAAAGAAAAAAAAATGAATATAATTTTCATTTCGAAAACGGTAATATATATGTATAGCGAAATATCATGAAAAGTTATTGGGAAATTGTTGGAGATTCTAAAAATAATATTATATACAGGGTGTTCCATTTGAAAAATTAAAGTTGTTACTACTTTCTAATAGAAGTGGCAACACCGCATTATCAACAAATTTGGTTGGGTAGAGAATGCCGGACTATGCCCTCCATTGAATTTTCAAAGTGATCCGTTGTATGGTTCACCAGAAACGTCTAATGTGCCATCCACCGTGAATCACCCTGTATATATATATATATATATATATATATATATATATATATATATATATATATATATATATATATATATATATATATATATATATATATATATATATATATATATATATATATTATATATATATATATATATATATATATATATATATATATTATATATATTAAATATACCGGGTGTCCACGGAAGGTGGCTCGCCCCTATCACTTTTTTGTTTTCAGAGATAATGAAATAAAATTTAGAGGATCTGTTTGATGCATAAAACTGCATTTTTTGACAAGTAACTCAACTTCATGCAACTTCCGGTTTCACCGGAAGTGACATAAACTTTCGATTTTTAAATGGGACACCGGGTATATTTTCAGTTTTTATGTCTCCATATGACATTTAGAATACAACCATGTATCATTTGTTACTTTTTGTATCCTCTTTTTTATTTTTTTTTTCGAAATAAATTTTCATTCTAGAGGGCTATGGATGCGTTCAAATAACTAATTTCGGTCCTTAAATGTATGTTAAAATACAACTTCACTAAAATGTTCCAGCTATGTGAAGTTTAATTTTAAAACTTTAATTACTATTTTTTTTCAAATGGCAACATGGTGGCTCGTCGGGTTAAAAAAAAAGATAATTTCATTACGATTAATTTGATACCGCACCGCACTCTAGGTATTAGGTTCAAAGAAAACTTTCGATAAAAACCTGACATCCCATTACCTTAGAACTTTTTTTAAATGAAGAATCTTATTGAGATTAAAATAACATTTGAAATCATCGAGAAGCCTGTGACCAACACAACTGAAACAAAGCCACGCCCACAAATCTACGTCCCTGGACGGCAAACAGGGCCATTTTAGGACCGAAATTATTTATTTGAACGCATCTATAGCCCTCTACAATGAAAACTTATTTCGAAAAAAAAATTGAACAACGGTTACAAAAAGTAGCAAATGATACATGGTTGTATTCTTAATGTCATATGGACACAAAAAAATTGAAAATATACCAGGTGTCCCATTTGAAAATCGAAAGTTTATGTCACTTCCGGTGAAACCGGAAGTTGCATGAAGTTGAGTTTTATGCATTAAACAGTTCCTGTAAATTTAATGTCATTATCTCCGAAAACAAAAAAGTTATAGGCGCGAACCACCTTCCGTGGACACCCGGTATATATATATATATATATATATATATATATATATATATATATATATATATATATATATATATATATATATATATATATATATATATATATATATATATATATGTTAAAATTAGGTGACGCCAATTTGAGTGGTCTATCAATGTATTCTATTGTGATATTTGGCAGAAGTGGCGGTTGAAAGTAAAATGGTAAAATCATTTATTCTGTATGTCTTTTCATTGTAATTGAGGTTGTTATTTTGTTTTTTTTTTGTCTGAAGTTCACTGTATTTTGCTATCGACCGCATTAAACACTACATTCAGAATTTTTCATTGGTGTATAATTATCAGGAATTCATCAACATATCATATATACGTAGTAATTCGGTATTCTATATTTGCCATAATTTTGGTTTCCATATGCTCCATTTTCAATCGTACATACTAAATCTGGTATTCCATGGCTACTCCGTTAGTTTATTGATCAAATTGTTCATTATATTGAATATAGTTCGTTCGTACTATATATTTATATATATATATATATATATATATATATATATATATATATATATATATATATATATATATATATATATATATATATATAATATAGATATATATATATATATATATATATATATATATATATATATATATATATATATTATATATATATATATGTATATATATATATGTATATATATATATATATATATATATATATATATATGTCAATGATGATAGTTTAAATCAATGCTTCAATGTGTGTAAATATTCAGTTTATGATATGCCATTAGTAATTTTTGAATATAGCACTGATCATTTTAATATTATACTATGGAGTGTTATTTTCGGCGATATCATGTTTGTGGTGTTTGAGAACTTTTCCTCCAATTTTGGAGGTTTTTAGGGCACATATATTTGACGAATCCCTTCACCAGTAGCACAAGTGGGATCGAACAAAGTTTGAACAGCTGTTCTTTTCATTTTCTTTCCCTATCATATTCGTCATTTATTTCACATCAGATGTTTCCAAACTGAATCGTGAATGAAATAACTTATTTTATCATTTTATCATTATAGAAGACAGTGATTCCATCAAGCATATGTATGTATATATAAATGTATATATATATATATATATATATATATATATATATATATATATATATATATATATATATAATTATTTATTCGAATTGTTGTTGCCTGTGATCTATTTTTAATCTCTTGATAATTATTAGCAATAACAGGCTGGTTGAATCTTAAAAAACTCGATTTTATTAAAGAGTTGACGTTTCACTTCGATATTCGTAATTGAAATTTCTTTGACATTTATTGATGTGAAAAAACGTAATGTTTGAGAATAAAAATAATAGGGTATTATTTATCTAACAACAAAGAAATGAGTCATGGGAAAACATTAAAGATGTGGAGTAAAATTATCGGTATAGTACGTTTATATGGAAGCAGCCGTTGACACGTGTTTCGGACTCTTTGGTCCTCATCAGAACGGCGTAGCAAAGCATTGGATTGAAAATTTGAAGATGAAAATAGTACAACAAACAAAATCCTCTGATACGGAAGACAATCACCCTCATTGTGGTTTATTGTTTGAACTCTCCGGTATGGGAGATTTGGTCAAACTTTGCCACGGAGGCGATTAATGCTATCCGCGACTATTCTTTGTTATTGTTTATTTACTCGTTCTTAGTTCTCGCGGATAGCATTAATCGCCTCCGTGGCAAAGTTTGACCAAATCTCCCATACCGGAGAGTTCAAACAATAAACCACAATGAGGGTGATTGTCTTCCGTATCAGAGGATTTTGTTTGTTGTACTATTTTCATCTTCAACTTTTCAATCCAATGCTTTGCTACGCCGTTCTGATGAGGACCAAAGAGTCCGAAACACGTGTCAACGGCTGCTTCCATATAAACGTACTATACTATACGATAATTTTACTCCACATCTTTAATGTTTTCCCATGACTCATTTTCTTTGTTGTTAGATAAATAATACCTATTATTTTTATTTTCAAACATTACGTAGGTAAAGGTTCTTTTGGTTTCCCCTTACCATCTAATGATAGCATTTTTTGAATGTTAATATTAGACTGAATAGCATAATAATAAATAACTAGCAAGACAAAGCAGCCTTATTTTTTTCCAATTTTTTCACATCAATAAATGTCAAAGAAATTTCAATTACGAATATCGAAGTGAAACGTCAACTCTTTAATAAAATCGAGTTTTTTAAGATTCGACCAGCCTGTTATTGCTAATAATTATCAAGAGATTATAAATAATATAAATATATATATATATATATATATATATATATATATATATATATATATATATATATATATATATATATATATATATATATATATATATATATATATATATATATATATATACATGGTGTCCCACGATGATTATGACAGGAAATATCTAGAACTGGGAACTCCATTAATTCTTTCCATAATTTCATAAATTTTTCTGTTAATCCGTGGTTGCCCGCCCTCATTGTAAACTAAATACCTTACTATTTCTTTTGTTTAATATTTATTGATAATGTGAATGCTACAGGGAATAGGCTCTCGGTTTGTGAACGGCTTGGTTAAAAATAATTTAATTTTTTTTAAATTTGGTTAAATGTATTTATTCAATACGAGTGGCTGGATAGAAGAAAAAGATAGTTTCTCATATTTAGATCTTCTCCATATTTCAATGATTTTTGTTGTTTAATTAGTACTATTCGAAGAATGCCAAATAACTATCAATATTTCAATTTCTTTCACGAATTGAATGAGTCTATTCGAGATTATTTTAATACTATGTTAATTCACCCAATGGGGACTTTTAAGTTATGTTATTAAAATATGCAGAAAACTAACTCCGAAAATATCTTTAAATTGAGGTTTATTCATGATGTCAGTTCAAGCAAAAAATTTTGGGTATTCACCATTAAATTTTTAATTCCAATTTTTCAATGCACTCTTGATTTTTCATTCGATGTGGATATTACCTCATGTTTATTTAATATTCTACTGACATAGAATGTAGATGTAAAACTTTCTTTTAACTAAAAGTGAAAGATTTCCATACTAATCGCTTCAACAATATATTGAAACTAATAATTGTGTATGCGTTTCTTAATAATGCAAATTAGATTTCATATTTTCATAAATTCACATGAATCATAAAACTCTTTCAAGTACGCTTTTGTCAACAAAGTACCAGATGAAGTCAATGTGTTGAGTGAAAGCGTCTGCTCAATAATTTCTTCAAAATCTTGTGAGGTTTTGTTCTTATTCTTTATCTGGATATTATAAACATTAAATGGTGATCATCTGTAGTAAATTTTCCTGACGAACTACAAACATTCGATTACCTAGTAGTATGCTTTCTTCGTTCTCCGAGAATGCAACCTCATATGGATAGGATTCGTAGAACGCTTTCCGAAAACCAATTGCTAGTGTTTTCGAACATCAGGAAATGGAGAGCTCGAATTTATATATTGATCCTTTTTCTGGTACCAAAAGATAATATATCCGAATCGAAAAATAAATTACAATTTTCGAGGTGAATCCCTTGGGCTGTTGATAATTCTTGCAAATTATGAACATTATTCCCAGCCAATTTGCTCAGAGGGAAAATCACTGAGGCTGAGGTAGAAATTCAATGGATTCAATTGATATTTAAATACTCAGCTAGTTAAAGTATCAAATGTATTATAATATGTACGCTTTCAAGATGGCAGATTTGAACTCAGTATCGACCTCACGTATTATATGTTTGAAGAGTTCTCGCATTAAATAGTTTTCAATCATTATATCGTATTGGAATAACTGTTCATTGTTACACTAATGCAGTAGGTATATTTCACAGTTTATTCGGTTTTGTCGTACCGTATTACTTGAATGATATTCTTATTTGCATGTTTCAGGAACACTTAATATAACGTCAAATTAATATATACTTTTTAACCCACTAGGATTTTGAACTGAATTACAGTTAGTTTGGAAAAAACTCAGATTACATTGACGTAGTTATTTTGTCTTTGAAACATTTTATATTATATATGTATTAAAAATGCCTAATGAACAAGCCCTCTACATTTTGCTTGAAATGGCATCATATCTAGTGGAATTAATTCTCAGATTCCTTAGACCATAATTATTTTAATACTACTTTCTTAGTAAATATTGACCTCATTCATTGTATATATATATATATATATATATATATATATATATATATATATATATATATATATATATATATATATATATATATGTTCAGAAAGATTTCCGCGGTCGGAAGTATTTGAAAAACTTGGTTCACGGAATGAACCGCGTGAAAGATTTGAAAAATCTCGACGTTTCGGCTCCTTTTGCGAAGCCATCTTCAGGAGAATTAGAAGGGGAATAATTCAGAATCGTGGCCTCAATCTGCCTACTCCACGATTCGAATTAGGAGGAATCGGAAACAATACGATTGCGTGGTCTCAACCTGCCTACTCCACTAACCGTACTGCTTTCTGTCAAGTCTCAACCTGCCTACTCTTCAGAGTCAACTGACGGGCCGATTGTCGCGTGGCCGTATTTATAGGGGAGGGGGCGGTTACTCACGCTCATCAGTGCGGGATGCACTCTGATTGGGCATTACATGGCGTCCACTGAGAAGTGGTTTCCATGCTGATGGGAGTCTGTGACTGTCATCTCTGGTGTTCAAAGAATTTGGACGTTTTTCCATTTCTACAGTTTCACGGAAAATTCGGGATTTGAAAGATCGGACGGGAGCAATAGTTCTTGTATTGGGGAAATCGATAATGTGGCCTGTTTGGGTGTGATGTTGGGAAAGGGCGTTAGAGATATCTGAGTCTCTAATCCCAAAAGAAAAATCTTCAAAAACCCCTCGAATTTATGGTCTGCCCAAAGTTCACAAGCCTAATATTCCACTTCGACCCATTGTCAGCGCTTACAATTGTCCAACACATCCTCTTGCGAAATATCTCGCCAAAACCCTTCAACCCCTTGCCGAACAAACCCAGTCATACGTCAAAAACTCTTTTCACTTCATAGAACTCCTCAAAAGTATTGATATTACCCCAACAGATCTCCTTGTTAGTTTTGATATTGTCTCCTTATTTACAAATATCCCCATTCAAGAAACACTTTCCATCCTAGATAAGAAACATCAAATATCCCCAGACAACCTATCCCTGATCAAACACTGCATGGCCAACACATACTTCATCTTTCAAGGCGATTTCTTCAGACAAATTAATGGAGCCCCAATGGGATCCCCTCTCTCCCCCGTCATAGCCAACATTTTCATGGAACATTTCGAAACCCAAGCTCTCTCGTCATTCGACCTTAAACCATCATGCTGGCTACGTTATGTAGACGATGTCTTTGCGATCTGGCCCCATGGCGGAGACTCGTTGCTCCACTTCTTGAATCATTTGAATGGCATACATCCAAGTATCAAATTCACAATGGAAGTGGAAAACGATGGGTCTCTGCCATTCCTCGATGTCATGGTCAAAAAACTTCCATCCCAAGGCTTCTCCTATTCGGTTTATCGTAAACCCACCCATACAAACCGTTATCTGAACGCCCAGTCTCACCACCATCCTTCTCAACTTAACTCTGTAGTTAATACCCTAATCCACCGCTTCATTCGACTATCTGACGACGAACACCGTGAATCAGAACTCAATAATCTAAAACATATATTATTACAGAACGGTTACAACACATATCAAATCAACAAGAACATACGCCAACACACAAACATCACCCCACCTCTACCTCCTTCCAATCCCACTGAACAAGAATCTACACCTAAATTATTTCTTCCTTACATCAAAGGAGTAACAGATAAGATCGCAAGATCTCTCAAAAACACGAACATCAAAACAATATTCACCACTCAACAAAAACTCTCCCATCTGGTCAGATCCGTCAAAGATAAAATTCATAACGAAAATCACGGTGTTTACGAGATTCCCTGTTCCAATTGTCCTCGTTCTTATATAGGACAAACAAACCGACGAATTCAGGTCCGTGCCAAAGAACATTCACTTTCAGTAAGACACTCAGATATCTCCAACGCCCTTTCCCAACATCACACCCAAACAGGCCACATTATCGATTTCCCCAATACAAGAACTATTGCTCCCGTCCGATTTTTCAAATCTCGAATTTTCCGTGAAGCTGTAGAAATAGAAAAACGTCCAAATTCTTTGAACACCAGAGATGACAGTCACAGACTCCCATCAGCATGGAAACCACTTTTCAGTGGACGCCATGTAACGCCCAATCAGAGTGCATCCCGCACTGATGAGCGTGAGTAACCGCCCCCCACCCCTATAAATACGGCCACGCGACGATCGGCCCGTCAGTTGACTCTGAAGAGTAGGCAGGTTGAGACTTGACAGAAAGCAGTACGGTTAGTGGAGTAGGCAGGTTGAGACCACGCAATCGTATTGTTTTCGATTCCTCCTAATTCGAATCGTGGAGTAAGCAGATTGAGGCCACGATTCTGAATTATTCCCCTTCTAATTCTCCTGAAGATGGCTTCGCAAAAGGAGCCGAAACGTCGAGATTTTTCAAATCTTTCACGCGGTTCATTCCGTGAACCAAGTTTTTCATATATATATATACATATATATATAGATATAAATATATATATATATATCTATCTATATATATATATATATATATATAGTATATATATTATATATATATATATATATATAATATTATATATATTATATATATATATAGATATAAATTATATATATATAATATATATATATATAATATAATATATATATATATATATATATATAGATATTAATATATATATATATATATAATATATATATATATATAATATATATATATATATATATGCTTATAATAATAATAATAATAATTTTATTTTGCTTTCAGACATATGTCTATTCAAAAGGGTTGCAAAGCTGCATAAAGGAAAATTAACAATATTATTTTTTCTGAAATTAATAGATAAATAAACTTTCTTTTTCTATTCATTGATATATATGAATATATATTAGTTATTTATGTACCAAGTGCGTTATATAGATCATTATGCCCTGAGGGAAACATTCGGCCCGAGGGCCTCTGGCCCGAGGGATGAATGTTGCCCGATGGGCATAAGGATCTAGTAACGCACGCGGTGCATACAAGATTTTATTTTTCACGAAAAAATTATTATATTATGATGAAAAAGCGATTTTAAAATCGTTTCATTGCTCCTATCCATTTTCCTTCTCATAGTAGGCATGTCATTGGTTGATATTTTGAAGTTTGTGAATATATTTGTCATCATATTCAGTGAATGTCATTGCTGCTTTCTTTGTGTAGTCTTATAGAAATAATGGAAATGAAAATGAATTTACCCAAGAATATCATAGAAAATGCAGCCAAAGCTGCGAATAATTCATTGCCGGAGAAATCCAGAGTCGTATACGACAAGGATTATGAAGTATTTAATCAATGCAATTTGCTTTATTTCTCCTAGTACAATAAGCGTGCGTTTTTGAATCCATTATGCCCGCAAAAATGCGGGCATAATGGCCTAGGGCATAATGAGTGTGTTTATAGCAACCGTATCCAAGGTGAAATAAACATATTAATATACAAGTGAAAAAATATATATATATATATATATATATATATATATATATATATATATATATATACACACACCATGTGTCCTAAAATGAAGGCAATCACATTGCTATCTCAGTTAATATTGGAGATGGATAAAAGGTTAAATGGAAAATGCTTTAGAGAATTCATATCTCCTTCAATATTTGATTTATCTTCATTCGTTTTTGAAATAAAAACGAAAAACTAAAGATTGTTTTTCTTAATAAATCTAATATCGTTCATTTGTGTTGGTGGATACTTGGCCATTGTTGGGGTAGTTTTCGATTAGCATTCGATTTATAACAAAATTGACCCTCTACCGTTCTTTTTTCACAGAATTCAATAGCAACTTTTGTTTTTCATATGACGACCATCTTTGATTTTCACAAATTCTGGAAGCCCTTAAGCTGGGCTTCTCAATAATTTATGTCACTTCATGGAAAAGTTATCCATTTGCACATTTTTTTGATGCATTTATCATTTCAGATTTAAAATTTTCTTTAGAAAGTGATATATCATTGGAAAGCCCATCTCACGGCCTTTCAGAATGGCCGCCATATGAAAAACAAAAGTTGTTATGAAAATCTGAGTAACAGGAGACGGTAGAGGGTCAAAAATATCAAAAATAGCATCCTCATCAAAAATTATTGCATTCAAAATGTACAAGTTTCCACTAACACTAAACAACGATATTTGATTTAGTAAGGAAAAACGATATCATCAGTTTTTTGATTTTCGTGTTTATCTCGAAAACGAATAAAGATACGTCAAATCTGAAAGCAAATATGAAATCAGCCAGTACATGTCTAAAATATTTCCCACTCCACCTTTCTTCTATCTCCTATAGTAATTATTATATTATTATTTTTTATCTACCTATTAACAATATGTAGGAACGCTGTTCATTCGTAAACTTTTTATATTAATAATTGCCTTAGTTTTCACAGGAATGTATCTTCAACTACTCATTCTGTATGCCTGAACTATCTAGCTAAAGCTGCAGTCAATCATAGAGGAGAATATTTTTAGGCCAAGCAATAGGGATTTAAACATGACATAAATTTTACCTGTTAACGGACTGTGCCGGCGTGTGCAGAGGAGTCGTGAGATCAATTGTGACATGTTTTGGACTCGCAAATATTAGCAGGGAATTTGTTATAAACATTTTTAACGAAAAAAAGGCACTTTTTTTAGTTTTTTGCGAATAACTCAACGAATAATGAAGCAATCTTGATGCTATCAATAGACAAAATGTAGGTAATAAAATTACGAACAAAACTAGACCTCGAGCGACCTGATCGGATGATTAAAACCCGAGAAAATCCCGGAAAAGTAGAAAATTCAACGTTTTTTAAAAAATTCATAAGTTTGTTTCTTTTCATTTTTTAGGACTGAATCTTCGGGGAATTGTAGTAATGTTTATGCACTCAACGTGTGCACAAGTCGGACGCAGTGACTTAATTAAGTTTTGTTGCAATTGCAATACAAACTTTTTAAGCGGTATTTTGCAAAATTCATAGTTGCGTCAGGTATTGTCCGCGTTTAATTTTGAAAACGGGTTTAAAAAATATAGATTCCGTACAATAAATCGTATATTCTGGTTTTTCATCAAAATTATGGGAAGTACCTTAGAACAGCCGGGAAAGTCGGCTGGAAACGGCTAAGCGCGCGGATCCGCTCGAGTGGTGGGGGAAGAAGGAGTTGAGGAGAGGCGCGTATATGTAGATATAGAGATACGCCGCGGCGCGCTTGTAATTTTTACATTTGAATATTTCAGCAACCATGAAAGCTATCTTGATAATTTTTTTTTTAATTGGAGTCTAACGAACTCGAGGAAATTGATTATTTACTCAGAATTTATAAATAATTGAAAGTTAAGCGTACAAATTTCGAAATTTGAAACATTTGAACTTTATTTCAATGATATGGGAATAAATGTCTTTATAAATGAACAAAAGTGATGTTTACAGGTATTTACATTTATTTACATTTATTTACATACATATTTACATATATATCATATATAAATATCATATATATTCACATAAATATCATACATATTTACATATTATATAATACAGGTATATCTATTTATAAAAATATTTACTTATTATATACAGATTTTTAAAATTTTTTTTTCTTTCTACTAGACGGCAAAAATTCTATTTGCTGGATTTCGGAGCAGGTATCAGTCGATGTGTCTTCTCTTTCTCTACCGCTGTTTCTTCCTCACCCCTCCCCTCTTTGCTATCTCTCTCACCCTCTCTTTCTCTCTCTGTCTGTCTGTCTCTCTCTCTTTCTACCACCCTCTCTGTTTCGATCTCTCAACCTCGCTCCCTTTGAAAGACCGTTAGGATGCTGTATCGTTTCTCTTCCTCTTTCTCTCTCTCTGTCTTTTTCTCTCTCCCTACCATATTGTTTGGTGGGTAAGTAAATATTTTTATAAATAGATATACCTGTATTATATAATATGTAAATATGTATGATATTTATGTAAATATATATGATATTTATATATGATATATATGTAAATATGTATGTAAATAAATGTAAATAAATGTAAATACCTGTAAACACCTGTAAACATCACTTTTGTTCATTTATAAAGACATTTATTCCCATATCATTAAAATAAAGTTCAAATGTTTCAAATTTCGAAATTTGTACGCTTAACTTTCAATTATTTATAAATTCTGAGTAAATAATCAATTTCCTCGAGTTCGTTAGACTCCAATTAAAAAAAAAATTATCAAGATAGCTTTCATGGTTGCTGAAATATTCAAATGTAAAAATTACAAGCGCGCCGCGGCGTATCTCTATATCTACATATACGCGCCTCTCCTCAACTCCTTCTTCCCCCACCACTCGAGCGGATCCGCGCGCTTAGCCGTTTCCAGCCGACTTTCCCGGCTGTTCTAAGGTACTTCACATAATTTTGATGAAAAACCAGAATATACGATTTGTTGTACGGAATCTATATTTTTTAAAACCGTTTTCAAAATTAAAATCGGACAATCCCTGACGCAACTATGAATTTTGCAAAATACCGCTTAAAAAGTTTGTATTGCAATTGCAACAAAACTAATTAAGTCACAGCGTCCGATTTTTGCACACGTAAAGTGCATAAACATTACTACAATTCCCCGAAGATTCAGTCCTAAAAAATGAAAAGAAACAAACTTATGAATTTTTTAAAAAACGTTGAATTTTCTACTTTTCCGGGAGTTTCTCGGGTTTTAATCATCCGATCAGGTCGCTCGAGGTCTAGTTTTGTTCGTAATAATATTACCTACATTTTGTCTATTGATAGCATCAAGATTGCTTCATTATTCGTTGAGTTATTCGCAAAAAACTAAAAAAAGTGCCTTTTTTTCGTTAAAAATGTTTATAACAAATTCCCTGCTAATATTTGCGAGTCCAAAACATGTCACAATTGATCTCACGACTCCTCTGCACACGCCGGCACAGTCCGTTAACAGGTAAAATTTATGTCAAAAAAACACTCATTTGATGCCCTATTGCTTGGCCTGTTTAGTGAGACTTCGTAATCGATGTCATATTAGAATTATTATTTTAATACTATAAGTAATGCGGAATTTACCGCAACACCGATAAGTACTCCTATCAAATAATTATGAATAATAGAAACATAGAGTATCATTTCAGCCCAAGAAAAGATTATAGTTGTTCTGATTTCAATAAAACTCATCAGTGTTGCTCACCCGAGAAGAAGTGATTTTCAAATTTGTCTAGTTATATAGAATTTTCTCCCTTTGACGTAAGTTCAATTTTTTTGTTATATGAACGACACAGTGATTGAAATTTAGTTGGCGCGGGTTTATACTATTCCGTGTGTAATGTATTGTCGTAAAAATTCTATTTTAGAGTGCTGATATAGATTTCATAATATCAGATGTTCTGACAAATACAGAGATTCTCAATTTCATGAAAGTGTTCGTATACGGAGTGCTTATTATGTATATCAATTAAACGTATAACGTTTGATGTGCTTTCTGGTCTGCAGATTAAATAGAATAACGGATCGACGTAAAAGAGTTGTAAAAGTGGTTAACGCAAAATGTAAACACCACACGTAACAATTATAACTCGTATCGAAGATGAAATATCCTATTGGCCAGATCAGATGATCATGTGGAAGAGGATACAGTTAAGCTCATAGACCGCTATTTTTTTTATAGGTGTTTCGAAGACACCTATCGTATTAAATATGTCAAATTCTATATTGTTTCTCATCGAGCACTGCTATTATGAAAATTAATTTTGAATCATATAAATTAACTTTACAACACAAACTACTGTTTGATGTATTCATTTGTACATCACTGACTTTCAGTCATTCATCATCTGAACATAGCAAAAATTTTGAAAATCTGCACATAGTATAAACATTCACTTATTGACAACTGTTACTCATCCTAGAACTAGAACTCCATAATAACGGTTTTGAATTAAAAACTGCAACTGATTCAGTTGTTACTAATTGATAGTACCTATTTAGTTGATTGTATTGAAAAAAGAGTAATTCATCACTATGTAATGAAATGTCGAAGTTTCAAAGATAGTTCTAACGCATAATATGTATTTCGCAATTATTATTCTTATGTAAAAATTGTTTACCATCGGTATAATATTGTTAGGCCAAGCAATAGGGATTTAAACATGACATCAATTTTACCTGTTAACGGACTGTGCCGGCGTGTGCAGAGGAGTCGTGAGATCAATTGTGACATGTTTTGCACTCGCAAATATTAGCAGGGAATTTGTTATAAACATTTTTAACGAAAAAAAGGCACTTTTTTTAGTTTTTTGCGAATAACTCAACGAATAATGAAGCAATCTTGATGCTATCGATAGACAAAATGTAGGTAATAAATTACGAACAAAACTAGACCTCGACGACCTGATCGGATGATTAAAACCCGAGAAAATCCGGAAAAGTAGAAAATTCAACGTTTTTTAAAAATTCATAAGTTTGTTCTTTTCATTTTTTAGGACTGAATCTTCGGGGAATTGTAGTAATGTTTATGCACTTTCACGTGTGCAAAAATCGGACGCTGTGACTAATTAGTTTTTGTTGCAATTGCAATACAAACTTTTTAAGCGGAATTTTGCAAAATTCATAGTTGCGTCATGGATTGTCCGATTTTAATTTTGAAAAACGGTTTTTAAAAAATATAGATTCCGTACAACAAATCGTATATTCTGGTTTCCATCAAAATTTATGGGAAGTACCTTAGAACAGCCCGGAAAGTCGGCTGGAAATGGCTAAGCGCGCGGATTTCCGCTCGAGTGGTGGGGCGTATCTCTATATCGCGGCGTATCTCTATATCTATATATACGCGCCTCTCCTCAACTCCTTCTTCCCACCACTCGAGCGGATCCGCGCGCTTAGCCGTTTCCAGCCGACTTTCCCGGCTGTTCTAAAGGTACTTCCCATAATTTTGATGAAAAACCAGAATATACGATTTGTTGTACGGAATCTATATTTTTTAAAACCGTTTTCAAAATTAAAATCGGACAATCCTGACGCAACTATGAATTTTTGCAAAATACCGCTTAAAAAGTTTTGTATTGCAATTGCAACAAAACTAATTAAGTCACAGCGTCGATTTTTTGAACACGTAAAGTGCATAAACATTACTACAATTCCCGAAGATTCAGTCCTAAAAAATGAAAAGGAACAAACTTATGAATTTTTAAAAAACGTTGAATTTTCTACATTTCCGGGATTTTCTCAGGTTTTAATCATCCGATCAGGTCGCTCGAGGTCTAGTTTTGTTCGTAATTTTATTACCTACATTTTGTCTATTGATAGCATCAAGATTGCTCCATTATTCGTTGAGTTATTCGCAAAAAACTAAAAAAAGTGCCTTTTTTTCGTTAAAAATGTTTATAACAAATTCCCTGCTAATATTTGCGAGTCCAAAACATGTCACAATTGATCTCACGACTCCTCTGCACACGCCGGCACAGTCCGTTAACAGGTAAAATTTATGTCAAAAAAACACTCATTTGATGCCCTATTGCTTGGCCTATGTACTATTGAGGTGGAAGTTACAGCTTGAAACTTGTTGAAATAATTTAATGCCTAGCATAAAACAATAATATATATATATATATATATATATATATATATATATATATATATATATATAAATTAAAAATAAATGATAAGAAACAACTTGTCTAAAAACCACAAAATGAAAATAACTTGCATTCGACTAATTTCGCCTTTCACAGCATTATCAGTCTTGATAATGCTGTAAATGGCGAAACTAATCGAATAAAAGTTATTTTCATTTTGTGGTTTTTAGACAAGTTGTTTCTTATTATTTATTACTCATTTAAATATGAACTACCACACAGTTGATTCATCGTCCATCGAATTTATATATATATATATATATATATATATATATATATATATATATATATATATATATATATATATATACAGTGATGGGCAAATGTGTGGAACCAAGTAAATATCTCTGGAATTATTAGAGATATCAAAATGAAATTTGGAAGGTGGATACTACAGTAGATTGCCTATTTGTTTTCATATTTTTTAACAATTTTGAACTTAGAATTTTATTACGAATACGAAAATATCGGGTTCGATATTTTTTATTTCAATACCTATCGAGATATTAACAGAAAAATAACTAAGGAAAGGAATACACAATGAATTTCATGGACTACTAGCTACCATCAAATGTTTCCTTTCCTTAGTTACTTTTCTGTTAATATCTCGGTAGGTATTGAAATAAAAAATATCGAACCCGATATTTTTGTATTTGTAATAAAATGTTTCATCAGAAACTAAAATAATATACAGGGTGTTCCATTGCAAATTTCAAAATCGGCATTACTTCCGGTGAAACCGGATACTTCCGGTGAAACCGGAAGTTCAATATTGTTAAAAAATATGAAAACAAATAGGCAATCTACTGTAATATCCACCTTCAAAATTTCATTTTGATATCTCTAATAATTCCAGAGATATTTACTTGGTTCCACACATTTGCCCATCACTGTATATATATATATATATATATATATATATATATATATATATATATATATATATATATATATATATATATATATATATATATATATATATATATATATATGTTGATAGACGGGATACTACTGATAAGCTCGTTGAAGAGTGAAACAGACTGTCTAGTGTTTCGATCGTGTGTGGCGGCGATGTCGCATTTTCTAACATGTTATCTTCAAGGATGAATGGAAATTCCATATCGCAGAGTCGTCTTAAGAAACTAGCTTCCTTGGAGGGTTGATTTGTTCAATCATAAATTTAAAAAATGAATTTCGCAGTGTATCATTATCCTTATCTGACACGCTGCGCCTGTTTAACACAAATAAATATTCATTTTCCATATATATATATATATATATATATATATATATATATATATATATATATATATATATATATATATATATATATATATATATTCATTGGGCCATCATATAAATTACGAGGTCGAAATATTTGACAGCGAAAAAAACACAACCACTAGGAAATTCCTGGATATTGACCACATACACACAATCTACTCAAACTTAATACTCATGGACAAGGATATAAGAAGTTCGAGAGGTGGGCGTACTTCTAAATAGGCTGTGATTGGACTTCTGCTGGTCATAGTTTTTATATTTTTTTATGTTTTTTATATTTATAATTTTTGTTTTGTGATTCTTGTAGGTTGACTACTTCCTATTTATATTTTTGTTCTTCTTTTATTTGTATGTTCTGACTAAGTTCTACAGTCAGAATTTCGTTTTTACATGTTTTGTATTATAAATTGATCACACTGGAGTTGAGTCTGACCAGTTGGTTAAAATGTCACCGCAAAAAACCAGCTTGGCAGTATTGACATTTCACACATTTAAGACATTTGACGGATACGTCAATATAATAAATTAATGGATAAAATTTTGAATCTTATATAATATACTGTTGCGAAATTGTAGAAATCTGGCTTTCTTACCATTTTTTCTTTGAAACTAAATGTTAGTAAATTTGTTAAAACAGAAACTCAACTCCTGTAAGTTAGATTATATTCGTCTATATTTTATCAAATTCATAAGCTTATTATCCAAAGTCTTGTAGCGCTCCTGATGATGAGATAAAGCAATCTCGAAAGCTCGAGCTGAAGAAAAAAAGAGTAATTCACTTGTTTTATTGCTGCCATCCCAAGAACCTATAGTTTACTTAAATAACTCAGAAAAGATATAAAAATCATTTATATATATATATATATATATATATATATATATATATATATATATGTATTTGTATATATATATTATATATATATATATATATATATATATATATATATATATATATATATATATATATATATATATATATATACATATATACATATATATATATATATAATATATATATATATATATATATATATATATATATATATATATATATATATATATATAGTGTGTGTGTGTGTGTGTGTGTATTACGTTCGATAAGTGATCAAGATTTCGATCTTCATATAAAATATTGACTTTATTGCAGATAACATAAATATGTTGAATTTATTAATCTCGTCAATTCGCCAATTTATAAGTGATTATGTTCTCTTCTCAAAGAATCTTTTGAACTGTGTAATGTAGGTAGTAGGAATTGTTCTTCTGTAGCTTGATAAATTTTGTCGATAAAATATATTGTCACGTTGTTATCCTTTATGTATTTATAAACTGCAAAATTTATTCTTTGAATTACTATGAATGAATTTCCTAATAAATCTCAGGACGTCTAACACTAAAGGTTTCCTTTGCTGATATAACAGAAAAAAATTTGAAGTTGCATATAATTTCTTTCAGGTAACGAAATATTTTCAATTGATACTCATCATTTTATTAAATTGATTGATTAATGAACTTTTCTATGAACTGGGTACATCTACAGTAATTACAAACGAGGGTGATAATTATTCCCTTTATTTCACAAGTTTCAAATGATCTTAACCGTTATACTTCATTTGTAATTCAGCTGTTTGCACTCTTAACATTTAATTTATTTTGTTCTATCATGTTATATCAATGTATAAAATTATACGTTTACGTTGAATTGTTGGATATATAGATGGACCGTCTGCTCATGTATGACACCCGGATTTACATCGCAGTTTATGTGTATGGCCCTTTAACTCTGCTAAATACATTTTCATTTAATAAGCTTTTGAATGAAATACTCTTTTACTTGGAAATTGATTGTGCTAATAAAAGCATACTTATATAACAAGGACATAAAATGGAATAGTGGCATAATAAACTGTAAGTACTTACCCAACACCTAACAAGGGCATCCAGCTACTTAGAAGGCGCTGTTTACCTCCAATCCATTCGAATGAAACGGTGCACACGAATTGCGGTCGATTTTGCGAGAGTGACTGAATTGCGGTCAAAATTTTTGTGCCTACCTGAGGAGTCCTAATCTCCAACCGAACTGCGGTCAGAAACTTATTTAGGGGCAAGAGGGTAAATTGAAAGTAAAAGTTCTAATTTTTATAAAGATATATATAATATACAAAACATAGAAATTATACAATACTACAGACTACATCTACATGCATATACATCATAAAACTACTTCACTAAACTTATAACTAACACATTTAATGAAAAGATTCGCAAGCGTTTGTTGTCCGGTAAATGCTTCCGGTACATTCCGCCCAAATGACGGGAGGAAATTTCGAATCTTCATCGATGTAAGTTTCTACTAAATAATCGACAAATTTGTCAATTCTATCGTCTCCAGTAGGTTTATCTGACATAAAATCTTCTACAAAACAATCTCCCACTTCCTCTGGTGAAAGGAAAGTTAATCCAAAGACGTGTTTTAGCCATTGTCCTATTTCGGAATCTATGTTCTTATATTCTGAACTTAAACCAAGATTTTGTATTTTGCGCCACCTAATAATAATTCAAAACAATAATTATTTCATCAGTAATTCAGTCGTCGAAAACAACCACCTAAGTACCCTTCTACCTGCTTCAAATTTTGACCGCAATTCGTGTGTCCCCGAATGAAACGTGACAATCTTTGCAAATACTCAGAATGGTAGCATCACAATTTATATATAGGTATATACATTTAATATCAACAGACCTGACTGTTAATATTGGACTAAATAGCATTGGATTAATTAATCACTGAAGACGGCCACAGCCGTAATAAAAATTTTTGAAAAAAAGATAAATAGTACCCTATTCTTTGACTTTTCAAAATCAAAATAATTTGAGCCTATTTCGAACATTACGTGGGTAAAGGTTTCTGTGGTTTCCCTTACCATCTAATACTAACAGATTTGAATAACTTTTTAATGAATAAAATAGAATAATCAACATTATTTGTAGCAACAGCAAATCAATTTTTTGACTACGATTTTTGTTAATGTTTTGAGTGAATGGTATGGGTATGACATTGATAATTTCTGCTCTAGTTATACAAATGTATATATAAGTATAATTCCGTTCGAATCGCATCTCGACCTTAGTGACTTTCGTGTTTTTCATTCTAAATTCGAACAGGACTTTGTTTTTTTAACCGAGTCAACGGACATCGTGTATGAATTATAAATCAATCTACAGGTCGCCATTGCACTGAAAAAATTCATGAATTTTCTAAATTTCAGAAAGGAACATTCTGCACTTCGAAATAACCATCTAAACTCATCCAAATTACTTTGAAAATTAGTAAATTATTAGGTAATATCTGAACAACATTTTGGGTGTTTAAGGTTTAGAGATTCTTATCAAATAAATTTCATATCTATAAAAACCAGATGTGCAACACACGTCATAAAAAAAACTTGGTAATTCCAAAAATTCTGCAAATATATTATTAGCCATAGCAAAATTTTATTCAAGCTATTTTTCAAATCTTTAGAATTATAATTTGTGACTCTCTATGAGTAGGGTTGCCAAAACCTGAATTGCTGACGCCGGACAAAAACTTTAAAACCCCCGGTCATTTGGTTGAAATTGTTTTTCCGGACTTTCCCGGACACACACTTCCCGTAAAATATTTTTTTTTCAAATAAAATAAAACATCGTTTATATTTTAATTTTTTCTTTTATTTAAACTTTAAACCGCTTGTTTGCGATATGAACAAAACAACAAAAAACAAATAAAATATGTACTAATATAACACAGTTTACAGTTTTCTCTTTTTGAGGTAATCTGGTAACAAAAATAATCAGAAAACCTCTTTTTTTTTGGTATCATCAAATGAAAAACAACTTATAATGATAATTTTTGGTAGATCAAATAGAAAACATTCACAAAGATCAAGTTCTTTTTACTAATTTAACTTAACTTGATACTTTTCTGACGTGGCAATTGTGCCAAAATGTCTTTCTTTTCCATCAGGAATTTTTAAAAGTGGGAGCAACTCAAATCATTGAAATTATACTTTATTTTGGTCACAGGAGAAGCCGTCTGTGTATTCAGCAAGTTTCTCTCTGGATTTAGCTTATAGGCGGCTTACGATTATAAATTAATCTTCAACTAAGATTTGTTTCAATATATTGCTTATCTTTCAATCAATCGGGATTCCCCTGACACAAAATTTGTCCGGGTTTTACCCGGACATATTTTGTCCGGACGACCCCCGGACGCCCCCTAAACTAGGAAAAATCCGGGGAATCCCGGACGGATGGCAACCCTATCTATGAGGAGACAGTGTTATTCTTCTTTAATTATTTCAGTACTACTTGAAGGTTTCAAAATGAATCTTAAATTCAAGAAATATTCAGATTAAGCTTTGACTAATCATTTAATAGAAATTGTATGGGTAAAATATTTTATGAATTGATTTTCTCCACGATCATCACAGAATTCGCCAATTCTGATATCAAATTTGATTACATAATGCTGGAGTTCTCTCTCTTGAGATTGAAGAAATATTCTGCAATACCTCTACCCCCATGCAATTTGAATGAATTTTCTTTCTCTCCCTTGTAATAGAATAATATTCTCACACTGACTAGCAAAAATAACATTAGCCTTGACGCAGTTGATTGTCATCGTAGTGGCAAATTTAAGTAAGTATAAAAATTATTGTGACACGTTTTCATTCGAAAATATATTGAGTAGCATGAATGTATTCAGTGATTCAGAATCAGAGTGTGAAAATACACCACCTGAAATTACAGAGAGTGCTAATAATATACTGGAGAGTTTATTACCAAAAATATCGAAGAATGAATATGAAAAATATTACAAACTGTTCATGGATTGGAAACAAACAAAGAAAACGGATTCCTTTTCAGAAAATATTTTGATTGCGTTTTTTGGTGAATTATCGTAAGTAATTGCACAAGTGCATCAAAATTACCGATAATTTTGCATGACAGCGTGTTGTCAAAAAACTGCATGAGTTCATTTTCATTTTTGGAGAAAGAGCCCGACACCGAAGGTGGAGGGCTCTTTCTCCAAAATATGAAAATGACCGAATGCAGTTTTTCAAAGACAACACGCTGGAATGCGAAATTATCCGGTTATTTTGATGCACGAGTGTAATTCGGGGGAATATTTCCCGAATGAACTGTCAACTTATCAAACTGACGTTAGTAATTCATAAATTCTTAGCTTGTCATCAATAACCATCCCGCAACTGTAAGAAAAGAAGAGAAGCAAATATATGTTTGTTTTGTAATTTTTAATTTATATATTATAAAAGGATACGTAAAAATATGGAGAAACTATTTATTCAATGTTAAACTTAATCAAAAATTGCTGGAACTGCAGTGAAATACACAATTATTATAAGAATTATGGTTAGACAATGCAGCTATCGGTGCATTAACGACTGAAGAGGATGTTTCAGAATGCTGTGCCTGTGATACGTCATTGCCGCGCATTTTTTCGATTATTCCTTCATGGTGATCTTCATCCATTTGAAGATATGGCATAATTGATTTTGAATTTGAATGGCCCGTGATTTTTATAAGTTGCTGCTCGCCAACCCCTTTTTTTGAGAGATGGGAGACGGCCGTAGCTCGTAACGAATGGTTAGTAAGCTTGATATTATCTGTTTTTAAACCAGAAGCTTTGGCTTGTAGAACAGTCCATGTGCTCACTGTATTTCGTCCAGCAGGAATATCTTTGTACCAGTTTCTGTTTAACTTCCAAGTGGGATTTACAGTGAGAAAGAGTCGTTCTGTTTTTATTCCAACCAAATGTTTTATTCTAGGAACTTTTTGTACAGTCGAATTGGACACAAATCAGGATTGACTTTATTGTTTATTAGCCATTTCAATGAAGCGCATGGTTTTTCTCCTCCTTGTGTCGTCTTAGTAAACACAGGATCGTAAATAATTCTTCCTGTTTTTTCACCTACGTTATTTTCTTCTTCTTTGAAGTACGAAATTAAGCACTTGTGTCCTTCTCCACCACGCCAAGCTAATTCAAAAGCAAAAACAAAAAATACCTTCTTCTGCAAACCATCTGCAGTGTTTTCGTCACAACCACGAACCATATTTTGGAATTCACTGCACTTTCCTTTCGCTTCTCTGGATCTGATTGTAGTTGTTTTCTCTTGGCATTTTTCGCATCTCTGGCTGCTTTGAACTCAATATCAGTAAAAGGGTTAAAATTGATATTGTATTCCGTAAAATATTTTTCCATCAGTAATTTAGCTGTTACGTTCCAAATCGTTTTAAAAGTACATTCTTTGTACTCATCGCCATTCTGCTTACGCATATTGAATGCCCAGTCCGTTAATATTTTTTCCAGGACATTAATTTGTGTTTTTTCATCTAAAGTATAGTTTTTCTCAGCACAGAAGCTCATAAACTGACGCCACACATATTTTCTGTTCTGTTTCGTATTATTTGGTTCGTTTTCCAACACATTTTCTTCAATAGCTTGTAATGAAGCCTTACCAAAACGAGACATTTTTAATAAATAATATTTTTGACATTACTTGTCAAACTGACGTTACTTATAAATTGTCGCTGTATTATCGAAGGGTGCAATGAATTGCCATGCATATGTACTATGCAATTATCGGTCTGCGGTGCAATTATCGCAGGGCTCTTTCGCTTTTACAATGCAATTATCGCAGTGCTCTTTCGCTCTCTACAATGCAATTATCGCTGTAATTTTCGATAATTGCATTCCATTTACAAGGGATTTTTGACAGGAGGGAAATATTCGGAAAAATGGAAATCTTCAACAATGTGGAATTAATACAAAGTAGAATGTTTCTTGAATTATTGAGTGATTATCTGATATAATTGTGATCTAGTTCTTTAATATAAATTATCTTTTGTTCGTTTTCATTTAAAAATATATATTTAAAATTTTTGATAGTGGAGAAAGTATAGTCTGCTACTCGGTTAGAATGAAAATTCATGATGTCGTGGTTCCTCACGCTCGCCTTCGGCTCGCGCTCGGAACTTTTCCACTCGCATCGAATTTTCATTCTAACCTTGTTACAGAATATACTATTCTGAACAATCAATTCTGATGAGTACTGAATCAGAACAAATCTCGAATCACTGATTGTGATTAATTAATCTCTAGCTTACTTCCTAATATCGATCAAACTTTTGATTGTAGCTTATTCACTTATATACATATAATAGATAATACTAGTGAATCCCGATTGCATATGAACCCCGATAGATGAAAATAGAAATTCACCCTCGGATATACCTTTTTGCCAGATAATTCATAACCTCAAAATTCGAGTAACCTAGGCAACCTATATCATATGAGTAGGGACATGAATATCTAATTTCATTCGTGTACCTATGGAATGGAAAATAATTCCAATTTTTCAAACCCAATTTCCGATCGTTCTTTTGAATCCAATTTTATCAAGCAGGAAAAATGATCAAATAACGTTAAAAAGGTTCGAATTTCTATATTCCGCCCACGCGGGTACCTATTGTGGATATAGTGATTTATTCCGCTTCATCTTTCGTCAATTTTCACGGCTTCTTCGAGCCGCTCGCGTTTCAAAGAACAGCTGTCACCACAAAACTTTCGAAAAATTGTACAAATTTCCTAAATTGTGAAAATTTTCAAAATTACCAACGCCCAAATTTCCAGTTCAAAATTCAGTTGTCTTTGATTTCCTTGTAGGCTCACGAAATTATTCTATTATTATGATCATTTTTACCCCGAGGCGAAGCTAAAGGGGTTATAGTCTCACGACAAAAAGTTGGTAACTGGCCCGATTTTAAAAATTCCAACGGATATCGATGAAACACATATGATTTCATTAGGGAAGTTGAATTACCACTTTTTCCCAACGAAGAATAAAAAAATATAGCGTTTTTATCCCGAGGTGAAGCTAAATTCTCACTACAAAAAGTTGGGATCTGGTCCGATTTTAAAAATTCCAACGGATATCGATAAAATACATATTATTTCATCAAAAGTTTTGTTCCCAATTTTTTTCCAACGAAGAATAAAATATTATAGCGTGTTTTAGATAGGCATTACGACATGCGCATGCGCCAAGGTCGATATTTACGAAGTCCTACAAAACATGCGTCGAAGTGCTCTGTGTGCCACCAAGCGACCAAGCGACGTTGATAGCTTAAGCTTGGTTTTTTTTCATTGTTATTTAATTTATATAATAGGTACATTCAAATAGTTATTTATGTACCAAGTGCGTTATATAGATCATTATGCCCTGAGGGAAACATTCGGCCCGAGGGCCTCTGGCCCGAGGGATGAATGTTTGTGACTACCGAGTCACGAGACGTATTTTGCGAAACACCACGAGAGCGCAGCTCGAGTGGTGTTTTAAAAAAATACGCCGAGTGACGAGGTCAGTATAATCGATTATTTTCGATTGCTCGAGTGGTATTCGTTACGATTATATAACGAATAAAAAATATAAATTTTTTTTGACAAACGTCAAAACACCGTGAATATGAAAATATATATACATTTTGACATGCTCTTGTGATATTATTACTGATAATACCTGATTATACATAGAGTAACTCTACCAATCGCAAACTAACAGAACTGTCAAATTTTGACGTTTATTAATAACTGTTCAAAAATGAGTCGATTCGGAGATTCTACTCAATTTACTCAAAAAATAATCGTATCAAATACAATGCGTACTTCAAAATAAATACGGTTATACATCTCAAACTTCCTGCATAATCACGAATCGTGTCAGTTTGACAGAATAATCCTCCCGCTTCGCGGTCGGATTATTTAAACTGTCAAACTGACACTCTTTGTAATTATGCAACAAGTTATCGATGTATAACCTGATTATTTTGAAGTACTTATAGTATTACTACTGATTATATAACTCATGTATGAATAAGCCAATAAAATCCGTGAATTTTGCATAACTATTGCGGATTGATGAGTGAATATACCCTTGACGACGTGATATAATCGTTTTGGTGTTTCACCCCGTGTTAAAATGTGAATGTTTTCATATTGACGATGTTTTGACGTTTGTCAAACACCACTCGAGCTGCGCTCTCGTGGTGTTTCGAAAAATACGTCTCGTGACTCGGAAGTATAATCATTATTTTCGATGCTCTTGTGATATTATAACTGATTATTTTCGTGAACATGCCTCTCAAGTAGGCAAAATTCGTGATTTTTCTGGAAACACAAACACCTTATATTTTCTTACATTGTTAATACTTGCTCCTGAAATAGAAATTTCATAAAATGAATAAATTTGCTTATAGTTTACTATAATAACGGAAGAAGTATAATACTCTCAGGACAGGAATTATTGAACGAAGAATCAATCATACATAAACTAAAATTCTGTTGACAATTGGGAGAGGTTGGGAATTCTATACAAGATTTTTGTAGCAGAAATCACTGCTGATTTCATTTTAGGGTTCTATCTCCTGAGAAAACATAGACAAATAGTCTTATGAAAGAAGTAATGAAGACCATCGGTAGAAATAATTGGGAATACTCAAAAATATTTATAAAATTAATCTGTTCCACATATGAAATAGAAAAATGTAAAAATGAGTTGAATTAAGACGTGGGAATCAAACTCTTGAGCCCTATTCATGACTCACTAGACTTGCATAATGTGGTTGATAATCTGGGAGTCAATCTTAAGGCCCCTACACACGGGCGTTGATGTCTTGATACATCAACGTGCATCCAAGAACGTGCAACCAATAACGTTAATGTGGATGCAAAAATACCCACGTTCTTGAATGCACACTCCGGCTGAACGCCGCGTTGTTGTTTTCTGAATCGCTTGAATTTTTGGATGCGCATTCAACGAACACGTACAGGTGTGAACGTGTGGATGCGATTTAACGTTGAGGCCCCTACACACGATCGTTGATGTCTTAACACATTAACGTGCATCCAAGAACGTGCAACCAATAACGTTAATGTGGATGCAAAAATACCCACGTATTTGAATGTACACTCCGAATGAACGCCGCGTTGTTGTTTTCTGAATCGCTTGTATTTTTGGATGCGCATTCAGCGAACACGTACAGGTGTGAACGTGTGGATGTGATTCAACGTTAAGGCCATTACACACGGACGTTGATGTCTTAACACATCAACGTGCAACAAATAACTATAATGTGGATGTAAAAATACCCACGTTTTTGAATGCACACTCCGGATGAACGCCGCGTTGATGTTTTCTGAATCGCTTGAATTTTTAAATGCGCATTCAAATGAACACGTGCATCTCTCAACGTGTGGTAGCGATTCATCGATGTTTGTGCATTCTTAAAGCAGTGGTTGCGGTTAGTCTTTATTTTTATTTCTATTTTTCTTTTCAGGAGCATAAATTCACGCCACTGTCACAAGAGCTAAACATTCTTCTTCGAACAAAACTATGGTTTTGTTCGAACGTGTGTACGCAATCTGGAATCTGGATGAAACGAAAAAGCGACACCAAAAAGAGACAAACATATTCATAAATTAGCCTTCGTACATGCCTAATACTTGATTCGGCCCAAGCCAAATAAGCTACTGTTCTGAAGTTTCACTTCTGCCGTGTGTAAATTGCTGACACTTACCTTTTTTGTAATGTGAAAGTTCAAAACAAATAATGCCTCATGTCTTTGAATAAGCCACATGCTAGTTGAGAGACTTTTCGGTTTGCTTGAAAAAAGGAAATTTTTGTTGAGTGTATAACAATATTACCATAATTTCTTAACGAAAATATCCAATTTTTTTCGATAACTTTCAACAAATCTCACTTACAGAAATCAAATACAGAAAGTTGAACTATTTAAAAAGCTTGATTATCCATAAATATAGAACGGAAGATATAATAGGCTACTTTTCTGAAGTTTCACTTCTGCCGTGTGTGAATTGCTCACACATACTTTTTTTGTAATGTGAAAGTTTCAAAACAAAAAATGCCTCATGTCTTTGAGTAAGCCACATACTTATTGAGAGACTTTGTGATTTGCATGAAAAAAGGAAATTTCTGTTGAGTGTATAACAATATTACCATAATTTCTTAACAAAAATATCCAATTTTTTTCAATAACTTTCAACAAATCTCACTCACAGAAATCAAATACTGAAAGTTGAATTATTTAAATAGCTTGATTATCTATAAATATAGAACGGAAGAAAAATATTGAAGAAAGAGATAGAGACTAGCAATTTTCATTTTGTAGATATTTTCGAGGAGCTTTTGTTTTTTCTTAAATAATTGTTATCCATAGAAAACTCCATGATGTTATCTGTTTCATAACTATAGGTACTTCACATGAGGTAATGATTGTTCAGTAACTGACTCCGAAGATATAAATAAAGACATTGAAAGTATTCAAGGCATTCACTAGCAAGTACAAAAAGATTGTGAACCACTCCATAATGATACTATTAATTATTATAATAATGTCTTTATTTGCAAAGGTAGTCGAAAGCCAGTCTTAAAAACATTATTCACATTGCGTAGTGAATGAAATGATATTATGTCAAAGATAAACGAAAAGAAGAAAAAAGTATATAATGGAAAATGGTAAAGGGTAAAAAAAGATTATTGGCGAGAAGTGGGGAAAAATTTAAAAATAAAGATATAATAATAACAAAATATATGCAGACACAAATTTTGTTTTCAATACATTAAAATGTAGTTAACTATTTATGTTTTACAAATAATATCAGGAGAACTGAATTGATGAAATACTCAATTATATGTTCCTGGATAGAAACTGCTGTTTAATATCAAATTATAGACACTAAATGGTTGATAAAATACATGACTGCAGTCTTCAGCAAGAAAACCAAATTCTGAACAACAATATCATTACCTATTTTGATGAATTGGTCATAATGCCTTATTGTTGCCTGGTATACGTATATTACCTTCTTTTAATTGAAGAAATGACAAGGTTTCCTACTGCTTCAGATAAGCTACATTAATCTTAGATTTTGTAATATTGCTGAGCGTTTCTTATATTAAAATCAGGGTTGTATTTAGCATAACCCAAAAAAAAAATTTGGATTATTATATCGGAACATAGTAATTGTAATTGAATCAATATTTGATTTTAGTCCAGTATTTGACGGTTGTTGGCTAAGAATTCTTGCGGACTGAACCGATTTGGATGAAAATTTGTGTGTAAACGTATTTTACCCTCCTTTTCAAAAGTTATATAGTGCCGATGTGTGCTTTTGCCCTGGGGGTGAATGCCACCCCTTTTTGAAGGGTAAAATTTAGAAAAAAAAGGAACCCCAGGAATCGATAGAGGAGATAATTTTAAGCAAAAAAGTTTCTATAAAGTTTTTTTATAAGGTAATATTTTTCGAGTTATCCGCGATTGAAAATTTTGATTTTTCAATGTAGAAGGCTTGTTTTAATATGGTTTTTTAGACATTGCTCAAAAACTTTTGGTTTTAACAAAAAAATAAATGGAATCATAATTGAAGCTTTTGAAAAAACGAATCGATTGGTTTTTGGAAAATTATTTTAGGAGCAATAGCAAGCGAGTTATAGCTTATTGAATATGGGTATTTGTTCGTTTAAAACCGAGTTCCAACACTTTAACGTTAAATAACGGAAAAACCGTAAGTTTTTCAAGGAAAACGTACGACAATTTTTTCAAAGTATCCGGAAAACCCTTTCAAATGAGCTGTAGAAGAAGTCGGTTGCTTGAAAATAAACGGAGATATAATAAAAACAATTTACTTATCTCACTTTTTTGGAGAAAAAATCAGCGATTAAATCAGTGTACCTATTAGCCACAAAAATTAGAATTGGCAGTTACAACTGTATTCATGACTTCATCTCGGTACTAGCAACAAGTTCTGTGAGTTTGGTCGGTTTAGAATATATAGATTTAAAAAAAATTGCATTCAAATTTGACTTAATTTTTGAAATTTTTCAAAAAAATTTTCTTTTTTTCAAAATAACTCAAAAACTACAAAAAAAATGAAATAATGAAAGGATACGAAAATTAAGTTTTTTTTCGCTGAAAATTTTGTTTTTTTTTTTATTTTTCTACTATGAAAATTCATTGAGATATTACAGTTTTAAGGTTGCATTTGAACGCAAGAACCACCTTAACCAAGCCCTTTAAACTGTAAAATCTTAAAAACGAAGGGATAAAAAAGTTCATGCTCACATGTCGTGTAGCGCTAGGAATTACGTTTGAAATGCGATTTTGAGAGTTTAAATATCTTAAAAATTAAGGAAGTTATGTTTGAAAAACCAATTGCGTTGCTAAACTATATTGTAATTTTAATTAATAAAATATTCTATTATGTATGAAATGTATTGATGAAATATACTATTATGTATATAATGTACTAACATCTTTTATTTGAGTTATTTTTTAATAATTATAAATTTATCATTGAAAAAATTAAAGCTGACTTAAAGGGTGGTTTTAAGGGTTGAAAATTCAAAATATTTTTCAAAATATATTTCACAATAAGTATTAATATTCAATAATAATTTTTAAACCAAATTTCAATATAAATAACTGATAGTTTCAAATGTTTTTGTATAAAGGGGTAGTTAGTGTAGTTTTTAAGGGTTGATATTTTGCAAAAAATGAAAAATAATTTGACAACCTGTAAGACATTATTAAATTATTAAATATTGATCATAAAAAAATTTACAGCTGTTAGACACCCATTTTTAAGTTAAAAAATTGAAATGTTCTTCAAAATATATTTTAGAATATGTATGAGTATTAATTTTACATATTTAAACATAATTAGAATAGAAATATTTCTTACATTCATAGTTTTTAAATTTTTTGTATAAAGGGGTTGTTTTCACCCCCTTAAAATAAAAAGCACACGTCGGCACTATATAGCTTTCGAAGAGGAGGGTAAAATACGCCTTCTCACAAATTTTCATCAAAATCGGTTCAGTCCGAAAGAATTCTGAGGTAATACCGTATTTTTACCGTCAAATACTGGACTATTTCCAGATATTTGGAAATTGTTACCTCTATTACCCTATTCATCAGGTTAGGTACTAGGAACAGTGGCATTTTGATATACGAGGAAAATGAGGAGTGTGCTAATACTCCATAGACGAAATAATTAGTACTAACGGTATATTAAATTCGTAACGATAATTTTCAATGACGTTTAAATAGCAAATTCGTTTTCCAATGTAATCTAAACCAGAAAACATTCTAATCACAGTATTGCATTTGTTGAATTCCGATATTGCAGGTAAATTGTGCAATGTTTCGGTACTAAAACTGATATATTTGGCCAGTATGCGGCAGTGAAATAGAATTGGACTCGCATTCGATTCATTATTACACCCGTTCGAACAAATATCGCATATGATTAACTGATTGTACAAGAATAAATTGATGGATGAACTGGATTGTCAGAAATTATAGACTGTTAATTTTTATTGCGGTATTGCACATTTCAGTGGTAATTTGAAATATATAATACGAAATCATATATTTGATAAATCTCTGAAACCGACCTTAAAGAGAATATTCCAGAATTCATAGTTAGAATTATCAACTTCAGGGGTGAATGATGATTGGCCATATTCACGATATAGAGGCTTTTTCAAATTCACTTTCCGTTTTTTTTCAAATACCTACCTAATTTAAAAATCTCCGAAAAACTTTCTATAGACCAGCATTTCAAAGTTTTTCAATGATTATATAACTCATGAATAAGCCAATATATAGAAACCGTGAATTTTGCATAACTACCGCGTATTGATAAGTGAATATACCATTGACGACGTGATATAATCGTTTTGGTGTTTCGCCTCGTGTCAAAATGTGAATGTTTTCATATTGACGATGTTTTGACGTTTGTCAGAAAAAATTAATTTTTTCTGTGACGGGAAAAAAGTTTGACATTTTATCTCTGATGACAGGTAAAGAAATATCACTTTTTGAAATTACTTTTTTCCCCGGGAAAAAAATGAGTACTTTTTTCCCCGGGAAAAAAGTGAGTACTTTTTTCCCGGATATATATACACATAAGTAAAGGTAGATATTTAATTTAAGAATATTTCATTATACAAAAGTTACATTTCCTTTATATGAAAATTACAATTATTAAATGTGCATTGCATGAATGACATGTTCCTTGAACTATTCGGTACAACAGTTGAATTTTCTTGTGTTGAAATTATATTTTTTTCTGCCATGGACACAACTGCCGTTGATATACCTGGTCGCAAATCAGGTGTTATTTCAGCACTGCTATTTTTTTCTGCCATGGACACAACTGCCGTTGATGTACCTGGTCGCAATTCGGGTGTTATTTCAGCACTGCTACACGTTCTAAACACTTTATTAGCTATTTCTGTCCTGCGTGCTACCGATTCATCAACATACCCTTCAGCGACCGTTGATGACTTCCAACCGCCATGTTTCTTTAGTGTCATCAAGTCTCCCCCAGATTCAACTAAAAGTGTAGCAGACGATCTTCGAAATGAGTGACCTGTATATGAGTTTGCATTTTCAAGTTGAAGAAAATTAGCCACTGTTTCAGGTACCTTATAAAACTGATTTTTACCCACAACCTGATTGATACATTTTCCATTGCGATATGCATAAAACAGGCGGTGATCCTTTGCTGCTGCTGGACGAAGGGCTATGTACATTCGGTAGAATTTAATATATTCTTCAGTAACTACAAATCTCCTGTTTACATCATTCTTTGTTTGCTTGAGTTTCACAATTAATAACGTTCCCGAATCTTCAATATCATCTAATGTTACCTGGCTGATTTCACAAATTCGACAAGCTCCTGCAATTCCAAATACAACAACAACCTTGGCCATTAAATAAACTTCATCGGGAGCATTATTTAAAAAATCACGAATTTGTGTACTCGTAAAAATCGCAGCTTTCTTGGGCGTGTAACCTTTCCCATTTTGTTTCAGAAATGTAGTTAGTTTGAAATATTTTGAAATGTCTACATTATTATTGGATTGTAACGTACTTTTAATCATTGAATAGTTCGACCACACTGTTGATGGCTTTTGTTGTTGTACCAGTTCCGAAAAATAAGCCAATAACACCGTCTCCGAGAAAGAACTGCATGTCTTTTTCATTTTCCATTCCATGAATCTTGAATACGCGGTTTCGTAAATTTTCCTCGATTTATCTGGCAATAATTTTTGTGACGCTATTTTTGCTGCTTTTACTAACTCCGGTGGAGTCAGAGATAACTCGGAATCAGACATTTTTTTCACTTTATATTATTCAAAATAACTACTAAACAACTACTAAGTTCGCAATTTTTAAATCAAATCAATAGAATTAAATTGACAGATATTCGTTTACTTCAAAGGATTCCTTAGCAACGCAGGTCTAATTGTCGCTGAAAGTACAACAGCCTACCATTTTAAAAATTCAATTTTCGCATCTATAATTTTCAGACTTTAATATATTATAACAATATGTATTGTCAATATTTAATCGTCGTTTTCCCCGTCACAGAAATAAATGATGTATTATACACGGGAAAAAATATTAGATTTTAGCTCTCGCTTTTTTGTCTCCCTCCGCTTCGCGTCGGGCACAACCTCGAGCTAAAATCTAATACTTTTTTCCCTTGTATAATAAATAACTATTTTTCTGTGACGGGATATATATACACATAAGTAAAGGTAGATATTTAATTTTAGAATATTTTACTATACAAAAGTTACATTTCCTTTATATGTAATAATAGTTCCTTGAACTATTCGTTACAACAATGGAATTTTCTTGTGTCGAAATTATATTCTTCTGTAGGTAACTACAAATCTCCTGCTTACTTCATTCTTTGTTTGCTTGAGTTTCACAATTAATAACGTTTCCGAATCTTCAATATCATCTAATGTTACCTGGCTGATTTCATAAATTCGACAAGCTCCTGTAATTCCAAATACAACAACAACCTTGGCCATTAAATAAAATTCATCGGGAGCATTATTTAAAAAATCACTAATTTATGTACTCGTAAAAATCGCAGCTTTCTTGGTCGTGTAACCTTTCCCATTTTGTTTCAGAAATGTAGTTAGTTTGATGACGGTGCAGTCAGAGATAACTCGGAATCAGATATTTTTTTCACTTTATATTATTCAAGATAACTACTAAACAACTACTAAGTTCGCAATTTTTAAATCAAATCAATAGAATTAAATTGACAGATATTTATTTACTTCAAAGGATTCCTTAGCAACGCAGGTCTAATTGTCGCTGAAAGTACAACAGCCTACCATTTTAAAAATTCAAATTTCGCATCTATAATTTTCTGACTTTAATATATTATAACAATATGTATTGTCAATATTTAATCGTCGTTTTCCTCGTCACAGAAAAAAATGATGTATTATACACGGGAAAAAATATTAGATTTTAGCTCTCGCTTTTTTGTCAACACAACCTCGAGCTAAAATCTAATACTTTTTTCCCTTGTATAATAAATAACTAATTTTATATTCGTTATATAATTGTTACGAATACCACCCGAACAATCGAAAATAATCGTTATACTAACCTCGTCACTCGACGTAATTTCTTAAAACACCACTCGAGCTGCGCTCTCGTGGGTGTTTCGCAAAATACGTCTCGTGACTCAGAAGTATAATCGATTATTTTCGATGCTCTTGTGATATTATAACTGATTATATAACTCATGTATTTCTGTATTCTGTATTTTTCGGAGTGCAGTCGAGACCACAGCACTTAGGCCCCATTGGGCCCTTTGTGCATCCTCCCCAGGAACATCACCAGCCTAGGCTCCCAACCATCCCAGTCGTTTGAAAAAGAGGGTGATTGCACCTAGGGGGATTTCCTTCAAGGTGGCTAAGATTGGCCACCGTTCACCCAGAATGGATTCTCGGAGTGACAAGACAGCGGGGCATTCACAGAGGACATGTTGTACCGTCCCGTCTTCCTGTTCACAGCCTCTGCAGAGAGGTGTGTCGCTTAATCCCATATTAAATAAGGGCTTCCGAAGTTGGCAGTGTTAAAATTCCCACGACATTGCGTAGTTTTCCTCTGGGCATCGCCAGGTAAGTCATTGCTGCATCTTTATTGGGATAATTTAAAAGTTCCCTGGCAAGTCTGCAGGTGGTTGTTTCATCCCATAGGTTTTTGAATTTTTGATGGGTTTTCTCTTTCATCATTTGTGACTTTGCTGTCAGCGCTAGTAGGCTGGAAGGGCCAGGACCGAATATGTTCAGGCCCGCTGCTTTTCTAGCCAATTCGTCAGCTTTTTTGTTGCCATTGCATCTCGAGTGGCCTTTAACCCAGCACACCATAATTTGGTTTTTATGGGCTGCACCCGCAAGTGCTTGATGACATTCCCATAGTGACTGTGAAGTTATTTTATGATTCTTCAGGGCCAGTAACGATTGTCTACTATCTGTGTAGATTTTAATGGTTTTGTTCGTTATGTTCCTTCGAGCAATCTCGTTCGCGGCTATGGTTATGCCCGTTAGCTCTGTCTGAACTATGTTGGCACATTTGTCCATGGTCCACTTAAGTTGAAATCGCAGATGTCTCGAATATATTCAACAGCCTGCTCCTTTTTCTCGCTTTGATCCGTCCGTGAAAATATTGATCGTTCCTTCATCGGAGGTCTTATTTCCACTGTTTGTGTGTATTGAGTAGGGTTTATCAAAAACAAATCGCGGGGGAATGCTGTCTGCCTTAACATGTAGCAGGGGCATTGTGTTAGTAGCCTCAAGCCACAGACGACGTCTAGTCTCCCCACATTCTTCTTCTGGCTTTATACCAATAGTCTCAAGGCGTGCCATAGTTGCCAAGGCCACTTCTTGTAGATAAGTATACAAAGGTGGCAGGCATAGCATCACCTCTATTGCCCTAGTTGGTATTGTTCGCATAGCTCCGGTCACACTTAGACACGCGGTCCTTTGTATCTGCCCAAGCTTGAGTTTTGCTATTGCCTGTTGGCTTTTAGGCCACCAGACAACGGCTCCATAGGCTATCATCGGTCTCACGATGGCAGTGTATATCCACATGACCACCCTGGGTTTCAGGCCCCAGGTTTTCCCAATGATCCTGCGGCACTGTCCGTAGGAGATGTGTGCCTTTTTTAGTCTTCTCTCCAGGTGAAGATTCCAAGTGAGTTTGGCGTCAAAGGTCACTCCCAGATATTTGACCTCTGACATGAACCTTAATTATGTGTTTAGGAGAACAGGTGGCTTTTAATGGCCCCAGTTTCCTTTTCTTTGTGAAGAGAACCATCTCCGTCTTTCTGGGGTTGATTGATAGAGAGTTCTCTTCGCACCATCTTTCGATTATTCTCAGGGCTCCCTGCATTCTGTCGCATAGAACTCCTTCAAAATTTCCACTTAGCAGTATCGTTAAGTCATCTGCGTATGCAATTGAGTAGAATTCCTCATCGCAGAGGCGGCGCAAGAGGCTGTCGAGAACTAGGTTCCATAGCAGCGGAGATAGGACACCCCCCTGCGGACAGCCTCTCGCGACCATTCCCCTGACGACGGTGTTGTCTACACTGATTCTAACAGCTCTTTTTGAGAGCATGTTTGAGATCCAGCCCCTGACAGTCTGGGGAACACCTCTGCCTGCCAGTGCGGATTCAATTTTGGGGAAGGTGGTTTCGTCAAACGCACCCTCGATGTCTATGAACACCCCCAGGGTGGACTCTTTGTTGTCCAAAGATTTCTCAATCCGACCAGCAACCAGATGGAGGGCTGTGTCGGTGGATCTGCCTGGGGTATATGCGTGCTGGTTGGGATGCAGTGGTTGTGTATTCAAACTAGCATCCCTAAGGTATCGTTCGCATAGTCTCTCCATTGTTTTCAGCGGAAACGAGGTCAGACTAATTGGTCGATATGCTTTGGGTGTGGTGTAATCCATTCTACCTGTCTTAGGAATAAACACCACCCTCACCTCCCTCCAAGGCTGTGGTATGTACCGGCGCGCCAAGCACGTCCTGAACATCCTCATCAGGTGCGGCATTAATTCTCCCAAGCCCCACTGTAGCAAGGCAGGGTAAATGCCGTCAATGCCTGGTGATTTGAAGGGTGAGAAGGTCTGTATTGCCCAGCCTATTCTGTCTTCAGTAACTATTCTGTTTCAGTTGGCCATTCCTTCCCTTTTGTAACCACGGAATTAGGGAAGTGAGTTTGCATAAGCAACTCTAGGCTTTCACGAAGATCAGCAGTTGTGGTGCCGTCTTCTTTCTTCAGTAGACCTAAATTTGTGTCTCAATCTTTAGCAAGGATTTTACAAAGCCTAGTGGCCTCTGAATAGTCTTCGACTTCCTCACAGTAGGCTCTCCATGCTTCTCTTTGTTTTTGTCTAACTATTTTTTTGAACTGCCTCAGATACTTCTTGTACTGGTTCCAGTCTGAGGCAAGTTTTGTCATTTTAGCTCGATTGAATGATTTCCTAGCCATCTTCTTGAGGTCACCTAGCTCCCGGCTCCACCACTTCGTGGCTTCTTCCATCAACTGCCTCTAGAACCTCCTGCAGTCGGTGTCGATATTTATCTCTGTCCGTCCTCCGGAGGTCCCTGAGTAGTTTTTTGGGCGCTTTAGTAAGGTTTATTTCAACTCATGTATGTTATTTCAACTCATGTATGAATAAGCCAATAGAATCCGTGAATTTTGCATAACTACCGCGTATTGATAAGTGAATATACCCTTGACGACGTGATATAATCGTTTTGGTGTTTCGCCTCGTGTCAAAATGTGAATGTTTTCATATTGACGGTGTTTTGACGTTTGTCAAAAAAAATTGATATTTTTTTATTCGTTTTTTAATCGTAACGAATACCACTCGAACAATCGAAAATAATCGATTATACTGACCTCGTCACTCGACGTATTTTCTTACTAACCACTCGAGCGGCGCTCTCGTGGTGTTTCGCAATATACGTCTCGTGGCTCGGAAGTATAATCGATTATTTTCGATGCTCTTGTGATAATATAACTGATTATGACAAATAATATCTATACATTGGCCAGACTGTCTGCAGTGGTGTAACCTCTCTACAAAAAGTTCAATGTTTATTTATGATGGTATTAGGATGGCGTAACCTAATTTAAAAAAATTCAATTCAGCGATATTATTTATTTTACTACATAAAGTGAAGAATGATAATTCTTCAATAATTTAAAAAACTATCAAACAGCTTTCCAAGGGAGCTGGTTATATGTATTCTGCAACGATAATTTTTCATTCACAATGCAACAGTGAATTATAAAATCGGCAAGTCACCCCGACTCAAAATCTGCAAACAGCTGTTTCGAACTTATTAGATCTCATCAGTTTATATGATTCGCTGTGAATTTACAAATTTCCAGTTGTTTCCCAATACAAATCGCGGTCGGGACTACCATTTGTATAACAACTCAGAGCGCCCTCAAATAAGGATATAGTCCGGGAAAGTAAGTATATAGAGAGGAAAAATTAAAAAGTAGGGGTCATAATTTTTTTTAAGTAAGTACACTCTGACCCCTCATCGCTTTCCTAAATTTCTGACCAAATCCCGTGAAAGCTCGAAACACAGCTTGCAAGCACATTTGAAAGCACTAAAATTCGATGATTTTTTGCTTATAACTTTTTCTGATGTACTCGCACAAAAAAATCGTAGAGATCAAATTCACAGTAAATTTTATGCCCTACAGGATGACGTAAGTCGACTTTTGAAATGAAAATTTTTTCGACTCAAAATTTTCCAAAAAATGGAAATTGTTTCGAAAGGTCGTGTTTTAACCGGCAACCATACTGAAAATAACCATATCGAGATCAAAACATAGGGAAACATAGCATAAATTTACGTATTTTCAGATTTGGAAAATTCAAAATGGCGGCCGCAAAAATCGAATATAGATGCTTTTTTTTCAATCACGCTTCCTCTTGAAAACATTAACGATATCGAAACGCGATTGGTTGCAATCGATAGGGGAAAAGTTGTAGTTTTAGGCATAAAATAAAAAAAAATTATAAATTTTTTTACATAACTTTTTTTAAAAATTTATAAAAAAAATTTTGTTTGTTGAGTTTTTCCTCATTTTTGCATTGAAAAATAAAGTCAATCATTATACTCATACTCGAAATGTATTTGCCGTCAGAAATTTAGGAAAGCGATGAGGGGTCAGTGCACTTACTTAAAAAAAATTATGACCCCTACTTTTTTTATTTTTCTCGTTGATAGATTTTTTGATCTTACTTCCCCGGACTAATATTGGAAACCAACAATTCACCGCTTGGATCGAAAATGCAGAATCCAGTCGCGAGAATACATATTTCCTGACATGAAATGTCTACTCTACAACTGTGGCGTATGTATTGAGGAACAATTAGAAATTTTTTAATTCACTCCGAGTCAAATAAGCTGCACTAATGAGATCTAATAAGATCGAAACAGATTTTGAGTCGGAGTGATGATTAATATAATTCACTGTTGTATTGTGAATGTAGAATTATCGTCGCGGAATACATATAACCAGCTCCCTTGCAAAGTTGTTTGATAAATCTTTGAATTATTGAAGAATTTTCCTTGTTCACTTTATGTAGTATATTTAAATAACCTTGGTCAACTTGTATATTTTTCATGATTTGATATTATTTATTGGCCATGATTTTTTCGGCTAATTGGCATCAGCAAACTCTAAAGAGTGCTTGGTAGAAACTTTTCTGGAGTCCGAAAATTGTAGGCGATCATGGTAAATAGCGCTTTCTCATTGAAACTGGTCATCATCACTGTTACAGTATGACATTTACTATATTCAAACTGAAATCATATTATAGCGCTACCTAACTGCGAACTCACCAAAAGGTCATTTTTGGGTCACGTAAATGTGTCTCGTCAATCATATAAGAGTTTTCATAGTCCCATATGTGACAAATTTTCTTGTCAGTATATGGCAGGGGTGAAATTTCCTTCGATATATAAAAATATGAATTCGCTGCCTTTTTACCACTTAATCTCTCTGATGTCCATAAAATTTTCCTTTCACTTCTTTTGATTACAAAATTTTATATAGATATACGTCCACAAACAAAAATGTACCCTACGGAGCAATAAGAGAACCCCAAGCTCCACGAGCGCCAACGAATCAATAATTCACCTACAACTACATGTTTCGAAATAAGGTGGCGCTATAATTATATTATTTACACAGCACCACAGGGTGGATGAAACATGTTTTATATTATATATGTTTTATATTATATTTTGTATATATATTATATTATATTATATTATATAACATGTTTTATATATATAATTATATAAAACCTTTATTATTTCATGTTGTAATTCACATACTTAATTGTTGTATTAATTACATAAATTATCAACCTGATAAATGATTAAGTTGACGTTGACGAATTTGATATACCAAATCTAATGGAAGTTTAAACGAGAATACAAGATGGAAAGGTAGGGAAGTGCAACGGCAATGAAATTAATTTCTATTTTGATAAGCTTATCGATAAGACTTTCATTGTAACCGTTATTGGTGGCTAATAATTTAATTGTATTAACTTCGGTTTGAGAATTTGTTTCCGATAATGGCATAGTGAACAACCCATGTATGAACGAATGATAAGCACTGAGTTTTATTGTGTTGGTTACTGTCGCTGTGAATTAAAGTATCTGTGCAGGTTGGTTTTCTATAAATGTTGAAAGTAAGAGAATTCAAATTCCTAACAATATGAACGTCTAAGAAATTCAAGGTACCGTTTTCGTTTTCTACTTCTTTTGTAAATTAAATCGAGTTGTAGAAAGGATTTATATATCTAAGGAAATTATCTAACTGCCTATCCGTACCGGTCCAAATACAAAAAATATCGTCTACATAACGCCTCCATAATGAAACGATAGTAGTTAAATTATTATCAGAATTGAAAATTTGTTCCTCTAAGTTATTCATGAAAATTTCACTCAACAAAGGCGATAACGGTGATCCCATGGGCAATACGTCTTCTTGTTTGTATAATACTTATATTATTAAATTTGAAATAACTCTTTTTAAAACATATGTTTAAGGCAGACATTGTTTCGTTGACTGCCTGAGTTGTTTAATTTGGGTTCATCTCTAGATATCGCTTAACAATATTTTTAACTTCTTGAGTTGGCGTGAGTACTGACATAATTTATACGCAGGAGCGTTGATATAAGATACTATTGGACGCATCGGCAATCAATTTTATGTATTTTTGGTAAAGTATATAAAACCGGGGTGCGTGGGTTCATGGAAGTTAAGAAAAAAGTGTTAATATCTGAAAATAGGGTTTTACTATCCTTAATGAATTATTTTATTTCGTTTTGGAACTTTTTAGTGGGATCTATTTTAAGTTTTGAGAATTTATCTGTATTAAAAAGGATTTCAGCTGCTCCGAACATTGTATAAAATTCAAAAATTTTCTGGATTTCAACAAAACCCAATTGTTGCATTCAGGCAACAAAGGAAAGCGCCTTGACCTTCTTGAAATTATCGAAATAAGTTCCGCCCATAATAGTCAATAACCCCTTGTAAACGAACAAATTGATTTTCAGGTATCACCTTTGCTATTGTCTGTTCAATAAAATAAGATGTAATACTAGTCTTGATAATGAGTTCATAACTCGAAACATGTCAACTATTCTTTACTGCTATTTATATAGTGAAACATAAGCCAAGTGTGTTTTATTTTAAAGTTTATACTTTAACAATTTATTGATGAAATTGTTTCATTACCTACTGATGTTGGAAAAAAGTTGGTATCAAACTGTAGGTCAATTATTGCAGTCATTTTAGAAGTTTTAAGTTCCAATCTGCGGAAACATTCTTAAAGAGCGGAATTTTTTGTTAGATCAACCGTTATTGGAGTTGAGCGCTGAAAAAGCGACAACATTATGATTATTATGATACACTCATTTCCGTATCACCCTCGAGTTTTTTTTTTTTTTAATCTCGAGGGACCTACAGTTTAACGCCGGTTCCGAACGGCCAATGGGCTTGTAAACAAAGTACATTACCCAACAATTCATCTTTATAGATAGAACCACTAAATTCCGGACATACACAACACCCAAGAGCAAGGTGGGACTCGAACCCACATCCTCGGCTTACCCTCGAGGTTGAATGCAAGGCGCGTTTCGTTTTACTTTGTTATCCCAGTAGTCATAATCCACGACATGTAATGAGAGGTGTTTTATTTAAGAGAGGAGAAATTTTTTTAATTTTTGATGAAGAAGTTTTTATTTAAAAACTGAAAAATACAAAAAAAAAACTTTTTAATATATTTTATTTATTCATTTATTGTTGATATCCTCAGTTTCTCTATCATTTAAAGTTGCTGACGAAACATCGAGTAGCGAGGTTTGTATTTGATAAGACACGCGATAAAAATGCTGTGGAACATTCACAGAAGTCACAGTATTTAAATATTCAATATTAACATCACCTAGCATTTTTTAATGTTTGTAAACCACGTATAACTTCCATAGAACTGTAATATCTCTATGATAACTTCAAGTACATCACAATCCTAGAACAATTCACTGTCAGTAGGTACATAAATTTAATGACTATATTTTTAAAAGTCAAAAATCGTAGAATGAAAAACTTGAACATCTTCGAATTAAAAACATTAGTTCTTCAATTCATACGCCAATACTCCGAATGTACGCTGACGATACTGCATATTGTATCTACCGACTGTATATTAAATCAAACAATATTTAAAATACCCTTTTGAAATAATAACCAAGATTTCTACGCTTAAACCTTTGGAAATACTTTGTATAGTACAAACATCTGCGATGAACATAGCGAAATTATTTATATATAACCCTATAGGGATTGCAATCCCGCAGCTCATTCGATCCCACGGGATTACTCAATCCCGCATTTTTGAAATTATGTTATAAAATCTAATAGAAACTACAGATTTTCGTGTAAAATTCAACTATAATTAAATATTTCTTACATTAAGCAACATAAATTATGCCCTTTCTATTAATTATGTATGAGTAATAAGTAATCTGTTTTCTTAGATTCATCATTAAATGTTTGGCATAGTTCAATAGTTTTGTTTAATTTTACCCTTACTCCTAACAACAGTTTTATATTTTTAATTCAGTCTTATTCATATAATGACTAATAATCAAATCACAACTTACTCTTAGATGTTATAACTATGACATCAACCTATGGTGATAACTTTTGAAAATACGCTCATGACATTTGCAAATGACATCCATTGTATCATCTCTGAGCCTGCTTCTGAGTGAACTGCAAATATATCCTGATGCTGAAAACGCTCTCTCGGCTTCAACGCTAATATGCTGAACCATCAGGATTTATATTCATAGGCGAACGTCAGGTACTCTTGATACCATTGGACTAAAAGAACGTCATTTCTTTCCTCGAAATTTTCTCAAAGTCCTTTTGCTTGTTGTCTGGCGTTTTCTTAAATATTTATTTTACTTGTTGAAGCTGTTCTTCTGATTCTTCTTCTAACGTTATAGTAGGATCTGTATCAGTACCAGATGTTCCAGCTATATGTGTAATATCGAAGCGTCATCTGTCTTGAACTACGACTCTTTCTATTATTTTCTGTATTTCTTGGCGTATTGCCACTTCTCTTGGCATGAAGAATGTATTAAGGTACGATCTGTATTTTGGGCTTCTTCGTCGTACTTTTTCGGATTTTGCGAATAAATCAAAACTCCTCTTAAATCAGTGCGACATTCCTGAATACGTTCATGTAGAGTCTGTGACAACTGGTTACTCAACACCATGTTTTAGTGTTGCAATTTATCCAAAATAAATCGAACTGTTGTATCCGCAATTACAACCCTTGACTCTCGCCTACGAAGTGCCTCAACTTCTAATTCAAAAGACTGCAAGTTAGCAATGATATATTTAATCATTATCGCTGAATGTAATCTCATATTCAATATCGCTTAATGCTCTATCCTCGGCTCTATCAATACAATTCTTCAAATTATAGAATCGTTCTATCATATTCAAAATGCTATTCCAGCGAGTATGGCAGTCAAATATCAATGCAACTTCTTTTTAGGGTCTTCTTGTTCCTTCACATATTTTTGTAAGAAGACTTAATTTTTTGTTGCTGACCGCTTAAAAATCGTGACCACTTTCCGTACTTTCTTCAATAGATCGTCATATGTGGTAGAAATCATTAAAAGTTGCAGTTTTAGCGCCAAATTTTCAATTTGCTGGAACCGCGCTTTGAAGTAGTCCAGCAGATAATAAAAGTAGCAGGATCCCGCAGGAATGCGTTATCCCGTTTTGCGGGAATGCAATCCCTAATTACCTATTATATGATAGATGAACTATTTGCATAATGAAAAATTGATATGATCAACTATCAAGTATTACTGAATGAATCAAATTACTATTCGAATAACAAAAAGAAGCCTGTAATTATTAAAACTTGGATCCGAAAAATATCAATCTCACTTCATGAAGCAGTGCTGAATTTTTCCATTGAGGAACTAAAAGCTATCTCAGTCCCATAAAACTTCTTCAACTAATATAAATCATAGGACAGACTAAGGCTGGAAAGTTGTTCCAATAAAATGATACTATATATCATCCAAACGGCTCTGCCTCGAACAAACGTTCTTCTAACGTGTGGTGTACAATAATCATTTGACTATAAGAAATGGACCTTACGAATTCTTAACTACCGCAATCCCTCATTTCAATTGGATGCTTTTCTTTTAAGGACTGCATGGGTTTCCTGCGACAAATCTGAATCCTCAGAATTATATATTACATAATATGGCACCGCCTCTAGATTTTTCAAATTTCAACCAAATATGTACCCTTGCTTTAACATTTTTGTCTTAAGCTATATTACTATAGTGTTGGCAGATTGTGGAACACGCTATTCAAGAAATGGTTCATGCCGGAATGCAACATTGAAACCTTTAAAATTTCTATGATTCAGTAATTTTTGTGCCAATCAAGAGCTTTGTCTGTGAAAAATATTATTGAGAGAAACTTACAGCTCCTGCGTATTTACGTGGAAATATTAGGGTCATGAATTGATCTAAAGGAATTCACGTTTCTTGTATTCAAATTATATTATAACCTTTAAAACAATTATCCCGCAATGTATTGAGATTCACTTCAGGGCAATGCGACATTCTGTTCAATACTAACGATAGTAGATAAACGATTGACAGCTATGTTTTCTTTCTCTCTGTTTTTCTTTCCATCTTTCCAAACGTTAAGAAAATGTTGATTTTTGCCGTAACACGCAAACTGTAGACCGCACCGAAGAGTTTTGTTAAAGTAGATTGAATAAATTGTATAGCGCACGCTTATCCTCATTTTCTGTTACACATTTGCTTTCCACTCACGAAATTATATCCACCAAATGCCGTATACCGAGAATCAAGATGTAACACATCGTATAAATATCTGAATATTTGAATGCATTTGTAAAATTTTCCTCAGTATAAAGACAAACAATAATTCTTCCGAGAATCTTCGTTCTGCTGTATGAGCCTGACTTCTGAATCTCATATTTCTATTAATTACATGATTCAGAGCTTTGGCTGTGCTGGGAACTCTAGTGAAAAAAATTTCCATTCACCTTCTATGTGCTAGCGAATGTAGATAACCCAAGTAACAATTTTAAGATAGTTTCTATTCAGTTAGGTTTTAAAAATGCTTTGATATGTTCAATAAATCGACATAGGATTTAAAGTAACCTTAAGATGAACTAAAAGTTCTTGAAGACCACTTATTCTTAAACAAAGAATTGAATGCATTCTCTAAATCAAAATAAAAAGGCCATTTGCTCTCAATGTCCTATTGATCGTATACTGGTTTTATGTTACTTCTAACATTGGCTATTTTAAAACTAATTTGCTATTATTAAGAATTGAATAGCAAGTTGGTCTTAAAACAATCCGTTCTGGGAAAAATAATCTTAATGCAGTTTTATGGAGTACCTTGATGTATTCTTTAAAATCCATTAGGAAAACTATTTTATCCTGAGACCATTCAATATAATACCACATTAAATCCAAAAACATAATTTTTTCCTTTTAATAAGTACATTAAGAGTATTATTAAGTTTTAAGGTTTTAATCCGAGCAGCGTTATGAGGTGCGCAAATCAATCTCTACAACATTCATCACATATGTGGAAATCTAGCCGAAAATATTGACATAGGGAACTTTCCTTCAAACGGTAATCCTTATATATTATGTCAGCTTCCCAAGTAACATTAATAACAACTTCGATATCGGAGACGCCTGGCGCTGGGAGTGGACTACATCTAACCCCGACGTAAATGGACTAATACCAGACCCAACTGAGCGACCCGACGGTTTTGACCTGCCTAGAAGATCCTGGACATCCCTCAATCGGTTCAGAACTGGCCATGGCCTGTGTCAGTTTTGGAGGCATAAATGGGGGATGGATGATAGCCTCGACTGCGACTGCGGATATCCCTCCCAGACACTGCACCATATTGCCACTGAGTGTCCTTTGAGAAAATTCTCGGGAACCATAGGGGAGCTCCATCTGCTCAAAGAATGCGCAACTGAATGGGTGAATGGACTGGATATCTACCCATAGTTAGCTGAGACCACCTTACCACTTTCTTAATTGTGTTCTCATAAATTCTATGTTTTACTTTGTTCCTTTCAATTACTTGCTTTGTTTGTATTATATTTCGCTTGTTTATACTCTGTATGTATACCGTTTATACCGTACTACACATGTATATATGCTTTTTTAATACAGCTGTATTCCTGCCATACGAAATAAATAAATAATTTAGTCAATTTGGTTAAAAGGAATACCTTTTGGTCTTTGGACGACTTCATTAAAACTAATTATATCCCCTCCACATTCAGATGAATATGAAGTGGATATAACTGAGAGAAGCTCTTATGAACCAGTGCAAGAAAATCATAGTGCTATTGAAAGCAGCGTTACTTATAAATGCTGTCCTTTCACTTCATTTGTCAATACGTTCGATTATGAAAGCAATGCCAGGTAATTACAGGAGGAAATCTACGAAAACGACGATCAAATTTTAAATGATGAATTTCAAAACGACAATGAACTCATAAAAAATGTGCTTCTCTGCGAAGAGCTTAGAAAATTGGCAAACCTTTCAAACATGAGCCAAGGCACTGTTGAACACTAATACAACTCATTAATAAACGACTTCCATAGACTATTCTTGAGCAAGATCCGCGAACATTTATTTTTTTGTGAGGTTAGGAGCCCATTTGAGCGCAAGACCACTTTAAATCAATAAGGTCACGAACATATTGAACATATTGAAACATATTGGTTTTGAAAGGAAACGTAAACAGACTCCTGCGGGAGTCATTGGATTTATAGTGGTAAATAAAACGCTGTTTTAAATCTTGTGAGATTTGAAACATTTAAGAAATGAACAATTAGTTTTAATCTAGATCACGCCATGTTTTACTGCAATCAAGACTCCGCCATTTTGGACTTTTTCAATAGTAAACAAAAAGAACATTATTATTCAAATAATTGCATCTTCTTAAAAAATTGAAGAACGGTATGTCGAAATATGCCATTTAATTTTAAAAAATGCATTTAGATGCTCAGATGCAAAATAAAATTTGATGATATTTTTTCAATAGTTTTTTAGTATGGGATAAATACATTAAATGAGTGGCGCTCGAGTTATGTTGAGGTATTTTAATACTTTTTATCAGAAGAGTGCCATTCGTTTGTGAATTTTTCACCATAATAGTTTGATTTCGAATATTATTTTATGATAGGTATGTTTAGTAAGTATACGTATGCGGTTCAAAATATTACCACTCTGCCGGCCATTATACAGACTTAAAAGTTGTCGAGTGTTAGTAAACAAAATAAAACTCTTTTAGGATTAATTAATTATAAGTTAATTTAGTCCGCGTTGAATACATTTTGAGAGCAAAATGTCAGATATTAATTTTTTTGCAGTTCCGGGACTAAATTTTAGTCCCGTATAACAGGGACTAAAATGTATCTTTCAGTCCCTAGGGATATGAAGTTGCATTTCAAATCTCATATTGCTGTTGGTAAATTTTTCTCGATTTTTTGGGTATTACCTAATTCTTCCGTTATCATGTCAGCTGCCTTATCTATATCAAAATTTATAGATTCATTCATTTCTTGATTCATTTTCTTAATATTCTGTTAGTTAAATTACGATTCGTTTAAATGTCAACATTAATTGAAATGTCACTGAATTGAAAAATTTTGTTGACACTGTTGCTATAACGTTACCTATTGAGTAATCGTGTTCATATAACCGTGTTTATATAACTCATCAAAATTATTAGTTGTATCAATGTTGAAAGTTATAATACTGGGAAGTGCAAAAAATAGCGTATATGCCTCAGGACTAAAGAGATATTTTATCTCTTACGTGATTATTGACCCTCGGGCTCTACGAGCCCTCAGGCAATAAACATCACGTGCGGGATCAAAACATTCACTTTAGTCCCTTGTTATATAATATACTATTAATTTATGTATTTAAAGTTGCCTTGAAGAACCTTTTAAGAATATAGAATTAAAACTTAATGGTTTTAATACAGTTTTGAAATTTAGTCTTGAAGGCCTTTTAAGGATGGGCCTTTTTTGCCTAGAAGCTGCTTTATGATGGTCTCAGGGATGTCTTGAAGATCACTTGATTTTATTCGAAATTTTATTGTATAGTTTCAAAGCGATCTTGAAGATCGGAATAGGAGTATTAATGTTACTTGGGAAGCTGACAATATCCTTATGTCAATATTTTCGGCTAGATTTTCACATGTGATGAATATTGTAGAGATTGATTTGCGCATCTCATAATGAAGTGTGATGCTGCTCGGATTTTGTTGAGCTGATGTAACAACAATGTATATAAGCGTCAAGTCAGTCTACATTCTAGAGTTTATTAAGACTAGTAGGTAGAAGATAAATATGCACACTCTGCATTTGATTTGAGGAACTCTTGACGATTCAATTTGTGCAGAGGTGGACTAAAGTTCACCCAAATTGTAACTAATGCTGAAGAAGCGACTCTTGCAGGTCAACATAGTTGTCAAAAGTTCGTTAATTTCTTTGAGTACGGTTCAAGCATAATTATAAGAAAACATCAGCAGTCCACTTTCCTTAAATACATAGTATAACTTATACCTTTGGAAATCTCGCATTATATTGCATTCCATGCGAGACAAATTAGCCTGACTGAAATTTCAAGTAGACTTCATAGAAGACTGACTAAATAGGTCATTCGAATGCGGAGAGCGTGTTAATATACAATTATAACTTAATTTATCATGATAATTGTGAAAATACGCACAAATTATGCGCATCTCATATATATTATCATCTATGTGGAATGGAAAAATGTTGAATTGGATTACTTACTGGACGAGCTTAATTTTGATGTGCGTGAGAAAGGACATCCTGACTTTCTAATTTCAAATCATAAAGAGCAAACCGTTAATTGTTAGGTATTTCTGTTGCTTCAGACTTTCTCATTCCAAAAATAATAGGTAGGTTAGCAGTAACGAAAAGTCGACATGTTTCGAGTTATGAACTCATTATCAAGACTATATAATTGTTCTCCCTTAATAGGGAAATAACAATATTACCAATACTAACTTTGAAAATGCAATATAGTTTCGAGCAAACTTGTCTTCAATCAACTATCTGAAGTTAGAAAACTGCCTGAAATTTGAATTCTTGGAACGAAGTTCATACGCGACTAGGAGTTAAATCATCATGTAACAAAAAAGCTCTTCTTGCGAATTTTTCCTTCTCTCTCGGTGTGACGCACTCACATTCGCAAAGTATAGACAAGATGAGCTTATCTATTAATTCGTTACTGAGATTGAATTCTCGCACATCACTTGGTGAAACATCATAAAGAATAAAGTATAAACTTTAAAATCAAACACACTTGGCTTATGTTTCACTCTTTAAAAATATTTAGATACCTACTGTATTTAGCAGTAACGAATAGTCGACATGTTTCGAGTTATGAACTCATTATCAAGACTGACTACAGGAGAGTATTACATCTTATTTTATAAAACAAACAAAAGCGAAGGTGATACCTGAAAATCAATTTGTTCGTTTACAAGGGGTAATTGACTATTATGGGCGGAACTTATTTCGAGAATTTCAAGAAGGTCAAGGCGCTTTCCTTTGTTACCTGAATGTAACAATTGGGTTTTGTTGAAATCCAGTATATTATTAAATTTTATACAATGATCGGAGAAGCCAGTGGTATTTTTATTTTGTAAAATTGACTTTTTATGTTCTTCAACACGAATGTTTATATTCCTTCCTGTTTGTCCAATATAGAAAGCAGGACATTCGTCGCAAAATATTTTGTAAACACCACTGTTTCCTCCGATGTTAGATTTTTTTTATTATTGACCAAAAATTACCTCAAGTTTCTTTTATTTGTACAAATTGTTTTAACGTTATTTTTCGATAGTCTGTTACAAATTTTGCTACTCAAATTCGGCACATAATTTATTGGAATAACGGAACCTTGAATTTCTTAGACGTTCAGATTGCTAAAAATTTGAATTCTCCTACATTCAACATTTATAGAAAACCAACCTTCACAGATACTTTAATTCACAGCGGCAGTAACCAACACATTAAAATAAAACTCAGTGTTTTTCATTCGTTCACACATAGGTTGTTCACTCTGCCAGTATTTCTCTGTCGCTCATGTTAAACATAGTATTTCATACGTCCTTCATTTGTTCATCAATGTGATCTTACAATTTTGGTACTGATGTGTTATATCTTTTATCTTGTATTGTACTGTTTGTGACAAAATCTAACCTGCCATAAACATTCTTATATGTAACGTGGTAAATAAACTATCTATCTATCGGAAACAAATTTTCAAACCGAAGTTAATACAATTAAATTATTAGCCACCAATAACGGTTACAGTGAAAGTCTTATCGATAAGCTCATTGGGAAAAAACGAATAAAGTATCTGTTGCATTCAATATACCCCACGCAAACTATTGATGAAGAACATAAATACTTCCCAATAAATTATGTGCCGAATTTGAGTAGCAAAATTTGTAACAGACTATCGAAAAATAACGTTAAAACAATTTGTATAAATAAGAGAAACTTGAAGTCATTCTTGGTCACTAATGAAGAAAAATCTAACATCGGAGAAAACAGTGTTGTTCACAAAATATTTTGCGAGGAACGTCCTGCTTTCTATATTGGACAAACAGGAAGGAATATAAACATTCGTGTTGAAGAACATAATAAGTCAATTTTACAAAATAAAAATACCACTGGCTTCTCCGAACATTGTATAAAATTTAATCATTTCCTGGATTTCAACAAAAGCCAATTGTTACATTCAGGTAACAAAGGAAAGCGCCTTGACCTTCTTGAAATTCTCGAAATAATTTCCGCCCATAATAGTAAATTACCCCTTGTAAACGAACAAATTGATTTTCAGGTATCACCTTTGCTTTTGTCTGTTTTATAAAATAAGATGTAATACTCTCCTGTAGTCAGTCTTGATAATGAGTTCATAACTCGAAACATGTCGACTATTCGTTACTGCTAAATACAGTATCTAAATATTTTTATATAGTGAAACATATATTTTTATATAGTGAAAACTATGCGTTTGTCCATAGTAAACTCTCTTTTGCCTCTGTCATCTGGAATCCAAAATACAACATACATACTACACGTCTGGAACGTGTACAAAATAGATTCTTAAGATATCTTGGATTTAAGAGCAATACACCGGTAGTTAATCACAATTATTCCAATATCAAATCTAAATTTAAAATTGTATCACTTGAACACAAAAGAATTATAACCGATCTATCTATGCTCTACAAAATATTAAATAATCATATTGATTCTAATGATCTATTATCTAGAATTAATCTAAGAACACCAAGGGCCAACGCAAGAAATAGAGATCTGTTTGCAGTGGATTTTCACCGAACTAACCTAGGACAGAATTCTCCAATCTGTAGATTTCAGTCACTGTTCAATCTTCATAATAATTTTCTAAAGCTGGATATTTTTGTTTTGCCAATAAAATACTATAAGCACCGTCTAAAACAATACTTTTTAGGAATTTAGACGACTAAGAATAATTTCAGTTTGTTCTTGTCATTTTAAGTTTATTAAGTTTATTATGTACTAATTATTTAGAATATAAATTGTTTAGTTTGTAGGTTAAGTTTATTTTATACACGTAGTGGATGCTGTTTTGGTACTTTGTACTGTTTGCAACCTAAATTGGTAAATAAATAAATAAATAAGCCAAGTGTGTTTTATTTTAAAGTTTATACTTATATGGCTCTTTTTGGAATACAGCAACGAATGGTTGTCAGCAGGCTGTGAAAGATAATATTGAAATAGCGTTATTTTTGTCGTTGATGAGATGCGAAGATTTCGGACTTCCTACATTGACTTGTCATTCTCTTTTCTGGCGTTCTAAACATCATGAATCTGAATTTTTAGCAGGTTTTCACTTTGAAAACCTGCTTATTAAAATGGGTACGATTAGGAAAGTTGGACCTAGAACCAAGATAGTTGTTCGTTTCATGACTTTTTATGATGCTTTACACCCAAATCTCATATATATATATATATATATATATATATATATATATATATATATATATATATATATATATATATATATAATTCTTGTTTACCCGATAAAGAGCGCAATTTTGAAGCAATAGGGTTCAGAGTTCGTAATCTGAATAGACGGAAGGCTGGTTCGAATTTGATGAAACAATTTTGATTGAGTAAGTAAATTTTTCAAACTGGATACTGTATGAAAATCTGCTTTTTTAATGCAGCTCGCTGCGATACAGTTTTTTTTTATAATATTGTTTTTTTGTAATATTGTGACGTTTTGCGGTTACAACTATAAAATTTCAATATATTGCCTAAGTTAGTGGAACAAGTTATATATATATATATATATATATATATATATATATATATATATATATATATATATATATATATATATATATATATATATATATATATATATATATATATATATATATATATATATATATATATATATATATATATATATATATATATATATATATATATATATATATATGTCTTTTTCCAAACAAAAAAGTGGATGAAAAAGTAAATCGAAGCAACAGAGTCCATCAGAACTAACTTCGTGATCTTTCAATTTAGGAAGTTGAATCGCCCTTCAAATTACGTTGGCTACTCCACGTGATCCGTTTTACTCGCCAAGGTAACTTGATCTGATTGAATTTTTAACATTTCCTCTAATAAATCCGGAAAGGATCAAGCTAACGCGATACGGTTTTCACATAAATTAAGCTAACTTCACGTTGGCTGAGAGTGTGCCAAGAAAATAGTACCCTTAACTTTTTTTCGAAATCACAACAATGTGTTCTCGCTGCAGACAACGCCCTCTAGTTTGTTTGTTTCAAATGAACTGGTACAACAGGAAAATAGTTGGAGAGGACCATTTCAATCTAACGAATGGTTTAGGAGATATTGAAATATGAATTTTAAGAAATGCATTGACTTCTCCCTCCGTCACTATTATAGATTCAATAAAAATTTTGCAAAATAAAATGATGTATTACCAAAACTATCAAATAATGTTTGCGAAGTTATAGCTTATCATCCAACTTTCTGAGATAGCGTGAATTTTATGTTCATTCATAGCAGTTGCTTAGTTACGAACTGTAAAATAATTTCTAACTATTTCTCTCACTCATTTTATATATAACATTTTTTATAGATTTTCACCAAACCTCTAGGCCTTACCATTGTCGAGATACAGCCGCTCCGTACTCTTACATGATCAGAGTATCAGTAAAAAATCAATATACATAATTGTATCACTCCTTTCACCAGTATTTTTATTCAAAAATCACATATATTTTCATTGTTAATTGTTTTTAACGTGTATATGAAAGTAGCAGTTTTTTTATTGTTTTTACTACGGATTGACTAACCAGAAAATTTGAGGAGCTATCAATATAACAGTGAAACTTGAGCATCGTAGTTTTATTATTCTTGACATTCTGGTGAAATTGTAATTGGTTATTGTGTATTGTTTGAACGTACCAATTTACTAATTTCTGTGTAAACATGAGATGTATTCCTGATGGAAAAGCACTATATCTCCTTGTTAGATTTTCTTTCAGTTGTTTTCTCAACTAACGAACCGTCGTCTTTATGTTGTCTGGAATTTTGTAATATCGTTTCTTCGGCAAATTTTCTCAACGAAAATTGAAAGTTCGATCTAGTGCAATTTGAAGCCAGTTGATTCTATCAGTTAATTCTTATCATCGATAGACCGAATAGTATAAAAATCTCATTGAATTGATGATCTTGAAGACAAATACTCTCATATAGTTAATGGAATCCGTCGTTACTACGTGATAATTTAACATGATGAACAAAACTAAATTCGAATTTACTACGTTTATTATCACAAAATATTTTGAAAAATTTTAACACTGCGATTGCAATTTCGGTCACTAGACCATCATCGGGCAGATTGAGTTAAGAACTGAATACAGAATTAAGTATAGATTTGCGCTTACGGGTGGGAAGGAATTATTGCAGGTACCTAAATAGACAAGAGGGACATATTTCAAGAAGGGCTAATCGAGTGAATTTCCCAAATTGGTACAATACAATGTTCTTAGAAAGGTCGTTATTGTTTGAATACACTAAATATAGGAGAAGATATCAAGTCAATCTGGTCGTTCAGCAAGATATCTTTTGCATTATGATTGAGTTTAAAAATTTCTAATGATTCTCAGTAAGTAAGTTTGGTTCCTTTTGGTAATTTGTGCATGATTTGAAAATTATCTATTTGTGGAAATGGGTGATGGTTTTCACGGCAATGATTTGAAAATGTTGAATCCGTTTTATTTTTCAAAAAAGATTTTTGGTGTTCTTTAAATCTTGTCTTGAACGACCGACCAGTCTGACCTATATATACTCCTTTACATACAGGACAAATCAACTTATAAACTCCTGAACTTTCAAATTTTGAAGTGATATCTTTGGCATTGAATAAAAATCCTGAGAGTTTTGTCTTAGGTTTGAAAGCAATTTTAATATTACATTTAGGTATGACATTATGTCATACCTAAATGTGTAAGATATTGTGTTGTGGACGAACACACATCAGGCATGACTACCTATCGAAAAAAGGAACTCTTGATGGAATGTTCCGAATATCCAAGACAACGGCAAACTCTGAAAATTGGCGATAACATGGAGGACATGTTGAATAGAAATTATGAAAATATGTTGACATTTATGAAAAACATACAAATTGACTTGGGAGTGTAAGTCTGCTAATGATCACACGCTGTTGAAGCGGTAAAAGAAATAAAGAAAAAATAATTTAAGAGAATAATTTTACTTAAATTTAGTTTTTTTACTGAAATTAATTCATTTGTTTAATGAGGCAACAAATTTCAAAGAATCAATCAAGGTCACCTTCGACTATCTATCACCACAATTATAATTAATGATTGTGCAGTTGAGAAGCAATTTTGAAGATCTGAAACCTGATTGCAAGCCATATAGATTATAGAATAAAAAACTTCGAAAGACTAGACGATATAAATATTCTACTTTGAAACATTTTCCTTGAACTCTGCATATGTAATGAGATCCAAATTCGTTGTTTTATGTACAGTTGTATGAAGAATCGTTCTAGCTAAAGCTTGGTCAGACGTTTTTGAATGAAACGTACCTAATTTATGAATATTTGAAATTTCCCCTCGTAGCTCATTATAGGTTTTAACAGGGGCGGCTATTCGAAGGCGGCTAAGCCTCCTCCTCAATAATATTCCGTGTATCACTAATATATTATATTGAATAGTCAGCATTCAGCATATTCATATAAATCAAAATCATATTATATCATGCACCTACCTTCCTTTCAACCTACATTATATAATATAATTTATTAATTACGATAGAAGGTATTCACATTTACTGCATTTCATTCATTTCAATATTTGTGGCAACGCTGCAGAGGCTCAAAAATGTATATTTTCAACGTTCATTATGCCTGCCACAGAAAAGCAAACAACTGTGCGAATACTGCGAATGAAATAGAAGAGGAAAACACATGTAAATGGCAACACCGATTGCACACAATGTCGACCAATCACAACTATAGGCTTTCGGGTAAAATCGGGTGAATTCGTTGGACATGGACCGTTGTGACTTGTCGTGGACGAAAATAGTTTGTGTTGGTTTTAATTTGGCGAATTGTTTTTAAAATGAGTTCGGTTACTGAAGTTAATTTTAAAAATTTCAATGGTGACTTAGTGGAATATTTGTTATCCCATAACTTTAGTGCACTAAGTTAAAACGATAAAGTTTTAATAAAAACATGGCGACCTACCCCGGAATTAAACAATTTGGTGCAGCGTAGCAGAATCGCGGTTTTAATATCAGAAATTATGAGAGACATCCTTGGCTTACCGGATCACAGGTAAAAAATAAATTATTTTGTTGGAAGTGTTTACTTTTCACTAGGGAAAATGTCTTTGATGTTTGGCACTGGCATCTATGCAGGAATTATGGTAATTATCGATAATACAACAGACTGCCCCGATATTCTTGAAATTTCGGATTATAGCTTATTTTGATCTGAAAAAGCCGAATATGAAGTCAGATTTTGTCGCTGGGTCATCTTTTTTTTTTCAAAAACTTGAGCTGACCTGACTTTTTCTAACCTTACTAACCTAACCTCCGAGTTCATAAAAGTATAAAATTCATGAAATAGATGAGTTTTATTATCAAAAAGACAATGTTTTTATTATATCTATAAAAAAAATAGATGTATATACCAAAGAATTTATTTAAATTTTTTTGTTTAGGTCTAAATATATATTTTATTATTTTATTTTGTTGTTGTTTTACTAAGTTTTGTTTGACTTTTATGACAAGAATTTTATTTTAATCTATTTTTGGGAGGGGCCTATTTTATTTCTGGCAAGAAAAAATCTCACCTCCTCGTTGGTTCTTGCTGGACAAAAATTGATTAATTCCTCGAATAGGTACCTATTTAATATTTTAGGGTGCTTGTTTTACTTTGATTTTCTTTAAATTATAAGGCGGTTGACCTTGAATTCCTAAAAATTTTTGCCTATGGTGTATTTTTCAACACCTCTTGTAGCCTCCTCAAACCAACACTTCACGAGCCGCCACTCGGTTTTAACTGCGGAAAAATTCCTAGTCAGCTGAATTTTCGCATACACCTTTATTACGGCATTGTTATCGTGTCGGCTAAAAAAGTTATGAAGGTCAGAAGGTCACAAAAATCAGTTGTCGGCGAATAACTGGCGATCTATTGCTCAAAGGTCAACAGAGGTGACTACAAAAATTGTTCATAGTACAATTATCTACAAAAAATATCCACTGCTTTTTTCTGTAAGATCAATTGTTTTTGGAGTAGATCGTTGAAAAAGCAAGCATACTATACAAAGGCGTGAACTCTATTGCTTTTTATTCATGTTTTTAAGGATATGAAAAACTTCTGATGCTCGAATATTGTGAAAAATATACTTATATTATAGAAGTTTCGGAATTTAGAAAAATCTACTATATATTAACAAAAGATGTTTCGTATTTTATTATTCCGAAACCCTCCCCTTTATACATACCGGTTGCAGCCTGTCGGACTGTTCTCGGATTGAGATGTAGTAGAAGTTACACCTAGTTTACAAAACAAAAAATGCTAGTATCGATGGAGTTCATTAATATTGAATAAGTAGTATTTATACTGTGACTTTTGTGAATATTCAACAACATGTTTATCGGGTGTTTTATCAAATACAAACCTGGCTAGGAAGATAAATTGATCCAGAACAGTGGGGTTGGGAATTAAAAAATAACATACTGCTGCCAGTAACAACTTTATCAAAACCATCACCCGATGATCTACTTAACAAAATATTTTTTAATTGTACAAAAGGTGGTGGTGGCAAATGAGGATGCAAAAAAATTGGTTTGAGATGCTCAAAAGTTTGTGGACATTGCCATGGCCAGTCATCCTTTAAATGCGAATTCAATTTATGATGAAGTTAATGAAGATGTCGACTTAAGGATAGAAAAAACTCTATCGCAGTGAGCTGCATTAGAAGAGCTGGTTTTCATAACGTACCCATTTTGAAAAATATATTCAATAAATTGTGATTTTTTTCCTGGGGGGTCAACCCCCCAAGCAATTCGCTTTAAAACCTATCCCATCCAAGATATCATGCGAAACTACCTATTTACAAACTTTCAACCCTATTGCTTCAAAATTGCGACCGTTATCGTGTAAACAAGATTTATTTTTCCCCCAGAGGGGTCAACCCCTCTACCAATTCGAACCAATACAACCTCATCCAAGATAACATACGAAACTACCTATTTACAAAGTTTCATCCCTATTGCTTCAAAATGCGCCTTATATCGTGTAAACAAGATTTATTCCTTTCCCCCAGGAGGTCAACCCCCCAACCAATTAGAACGAAAATCATCTTATCAAAGATATCATACTAAACTACCTACTTACAAACTCCCAACCCTATTGCTACAAAATTGCGCCATTTATCCTGTAAACAAGATTTATTTTCCCCCCAGGGGCGTCAACCCCCCAACCAATTCACACCAAAAGCAATCGCATCCAAGATATCATACGAAACTACCTATATACAAGCTTTCAACCCTTTTGCTTCAAAATTGCGCCCGTTATCGTGTGAACAATATTTTTTTGCCCCCAGGGGGTTCAACCCCCTAACCAATTCGAACCAAAACCAATCCCATCCAAGATATCATACGAATCTACCAATTTACAAACTTTCAACCCTATTGCTTCAAAATTACGCCCTTTATCGTGTGAACAACGCTAAAATACATAAGCTTACATATGAACATATATATATATATATATATATATATATATATATAATATATATATATATATATATATATATATATATATATAATATATATATTATATGATATATATATATTATATATATATATATATTTTATTCGAATTGTTGTTGCCTGTGACTATTTTTAAAACTCTTGATAATTATTAGCAATAACAGGCTGTTGAATCTGAAAAACTCGATTTAATAAAAAATTTGACGTTCCACTGTGATATTCGTAATTGAAATTTCTTTGACATTTATTGATTTAAAAAAATTGAAAAAAACAGGGCTGCTTAGTATATGCTATTCAGTTCAATATTAACATTCAAAATTGTTATCACCAGATGGTAAGGGAAACCAAAGAAACCCTCACCTACGCAATGTTTGAAAATAATAATAAAAGGGTACTATTTATCTAACAACAAAGAAATGAGTCATGGAAAAACATTAAAGAAGTGGAGTAGAATTATCGGTATAGACGCTTATATGGAAGCAGCCGTTGACACGTGTTTCGGACTCTTTGGTCCTCATCAGAACGGCGTAGCCAAGTATTGGATTGAAAATTTGAAGATGAAAAAAGTACAACAAACAAAATCCTTAGATACGGAAGATAATCACACAATTGTGGTTTATTGTCTGAACTCTCCGGTATGGGAGATTTGGTCAAACTTTGCCACGGAGGCGATTAATGCTATCCGCGAGATCTAAGAACGAGTAAATAAACAATAACAATGAAATTAGTTGCTGGAAAATATTAAAATAGGTAGAGCAAAATTATCGGAATAGTTCGTTTATATGAAAGTAGCCGTTTTCAATGAAATTTTTTAATTATTTTAGAATATCAAATCTTTTAAAAAGGGGTACTTACAGTTTATAAGAAAGTTTAAAACCCTCAGCTTAAGTTTTTAGGATCATTGCCATATTTTCAGCTTGCAATATTTAATTATTTATTCGAATTGTTGTTGCCTGTGATCTATTTTTAAACTCTTGATAATTATTAGCAATATACAGGCTGGTTGAATCTTTGAAAAACTCGATTTTAATAAAAAATTGACGTTCCACTATGATATTCGTAATTGAAATTTCTTTGACATTTATTGATTTAAAAAATTGAAAAAAACAGGGCTGCTTAGTATATGCTATTCAGTTCAATATTAACATTCAAAATTGTTATCACCAGATGGTAAGGGAAACCAAAGAAACCCTCACCTACGCAATGTTTGAAAATAATAATAAAAGGGTACTTATCTAACAACAAAGAAATGAGTCATGGGAAAACATTAAAGAAGTGGAGTAGAATTATCGGTATAGACGCTTATATGGAAGCAGCCGTTGACACGTGTTTCGGACTCTTTGGTCCTCATCAGAACGGCGTAGCCAAGTATTGGATTGAAAATTTGAAGATGAAAAAAGTACAACAAACAAAATCCTTAGATACGGAAGATAATCACACAATTGTGGTTTATTGTCTGTACTCTCCGGTATGGGAGATTTGGTCAAACTTTGCCACGGAGTCGATTAATGCTGTCCGCGAGATCTCAGCACGAGTAATTACACAATCACAATGAAATTAGTTGCTTGAAAATATTAAATAGGTAGAGCTAATGTATCGGAATAGTTCGTTTATATGAAAGTAGCCGTTTTCAACGAAATTTTTTGATTATTTAGAAAATCAAATCATTTAAAAAGGGGAGTACTTACAGTTTATAAGAAAGTTTAAAAACCCTCAGCTTAAGTTTAGGATCATTGCCATATTTTCAGCTTGCAATATTTAATTATTTATTCGAATTGTTGTTGCCTGTGATCTATTTTTAAACTCTTGATAATTATTAGCAATAACAGGCTGGTTGAATCTTGAAAACTCGATTTTAATAAAAAATTGACGTTCCACTATGATATTCGTAATTGAAATTTCTTTGACATTATTGATTTAAAAAATTGAAAAAAACAGGGCTGCTTAGTATATGCTATTCAGTTCAATATTAA